>SNQJ01S0036403.1:0-37417 GCA_010110895.2 Picea sitchensis
AATTAAAATTAACTTAGTAACTAGGGACTACCCCCCTTGGCTTCCCTAGGAGTAAGCCTAGACGGAAGAAGTTCTTGTCAAGGTGACAGTGTGGACAAGAACTTAGACATTGTGTCTCCGAGGGCACACTAAGTGAGAGGGACTTAGCTCACGTCTGCAAGTGTGCATAAGGGCGACAACAACTCCCAATTAAAAACTTTTAGAAAATCTTTCATAAAGTTATAACCCTCCATACTTTAATGTTCTTTATGAAACTTCAATGTTCTATATAAAATATGACTAAATTAGTGGAATGAAAAATTTATATGCCACTTAACTATTTCACCATATGATGCCTTGGAAATGACATCAAGAGGAATTTTAGAGGGAAATTTATAAAATCATGGAGCATGAGCAAGATAAAAATTAAGAACACCTAATTAATTTCCAAGTCGAGGTATTACCAAGTCGAGATTGCAGATCGAGAGTTGGTTATCTTCGCTCATATCGCTCGTTCTTTACATGACATACATTATTACCAATTCCATCCGTCCAAGTCGAAGTTTCTCTTTGTGCCAACATTCCTTTTTTTATGCAGATGTTTCTTGCTCAAACAGAGATTGCACGTCGCATAGGATTAGTACCTTGAAGCTCCTCAATAAAACAGATCGGTTACATTTTCCAGCGAAGTTTTGTGCCATTAAATAAAACAAAGACAAACTAGATTCTTCTTGCTAACAATATGGCAAGAACACGTATGTGCTTCAGATCAGTGCTCCATCAGGTTCACCAGATTGATTCCAATCACAATAGTTCTCTCCTCTTAAATGTCGATATATGAACTGTTTTTCACTCTTGAAGCCACCCTTGAATGGCTTCCGTTGGCTTCCATTCCTCCTTCACTTCTTTCAATGATAAATGCTAAGCACATATCTTCAACACTGTCCAACAATGGCCTACTCACCATCAGTTTCAAATGAATTCTATGATGGTTTTACAGGTAGCCCACTTCATCACTGTCACTGCACTTCAACTCCATGGAAAAACTACCATGTATCTACCAGGCCCTAAAAATTATAGGGATCTGATAAACTAACAATCACTAAGAATTGTAATGCTCTAATAAACTACCAGGCCCATAAGATCAATATCATGCTATGATACCACTGTTAGATTCATATTGAAAAAAAACAACAGAAACATAAAGGAAATAATTGAAGCAATCAAGAAACAATGATGAACAAAGATAAATAGAATATTGGCAGAAAATGCATACTCTATCATCATTAATGAATAAGAAAATAATCATGTACATAGACTTACATATATAATACAAATATACCATAACTTCCATGTAACTGTATAACAGTTAGGTAAACTAACAAACTATGATTAGAGTTTTTAACACCTCTCTCCGCAGCACATTACTAATAAGACTATACTAGTGCAGGGTAAATTTGAGATAGCATGGTATGTCGACATCTCAGATGTGAAGATTGCCAGAAGAGTAAGGGAACTTATGGTTATAACATTTCAGAACCGACAACGTTTCTTTTCTATTGTTCCGATGCCACCACAAATTTAGACAAATTCCCTGCCAATGGTATTGTTACGTTTTCTGGTCGCCTCCTTCAAATTTGATTACAAACCTCAATGCTTATGTTATCATAATATAAAAGAATGTAGCAAATGCTCCATTTTACCAGTAATATTGAATGCGGATATGTATATGTGTTGCTCGATGTGTTTGCTATGCATTCTCTTCGCAAAATAATAAAATCTGTTGCAGTTGCTAATAATACTTGTTGCTAATAATAATACAGGATGTCAAAGGAAGATCGTCGTTGTAATAGGTAAATAAGATCTTCGATAGATAATTGTGAGTTTGTATCTTGTTTCCATTATTCTCCTCTGGATTGGATAAAGATCACATTGATATCAATCTCTTGATATGACCACAGGTTGCTTCTTGGGAGGAGTTGCTCTGACCGCAATAGCAGTGTTGTTCATAATGTATTATGGGAAGAGGAGAAAACCTTCTTCTGGAAGATCTACTTTAAAGGTGGAAAAATTATTAAAGGAATATGCTTATGAAATGCCGATGCTGACCAGATATTCACACTCTCACCTCAAGAAGATCACAAACAACTTTGTAGAAAAGTTGGGAGAAGGAGGTTTTGGTGTGGTCTATAAAGGAAAGCTTATGAATGGCGCTTTAGTGGCTGTGAAGATTCTTGATAGGCATAGGCATACCCAAACCCAATTCATGAATGAAGTTGCCACCATTGGACGGGTCCATCAAGTCAATTTGACTCGTGTGTTGGGGTACTGTTTCGAAAACCCTACGAGCACACTGGTATATGAGTACATGTTCAATGGATCCCTCGATAAATTTTTATTTGTCGGGAAAGAGGAGGGGAAAGTCAAGTGGGAACAATTGTATTCTATTGCTTTGGTTGCGGCCCATGGGATTGCATATTTACACCAATATTGCGACAAACGCATCATACACTTCGACATCAAACCTCACAATATATCGTTGGACGCCAACTTCACACCAAAAGTTTCTGATTTTGGTCTTGCAAAACTTTGTGGGAAGGGAGACGACCATGTTTCAATGATGGTCGGGAGAGGGATGCCGGTATATGTTGCGCCAGAGTTGTGCCATAGCGACGCGGGTCCTATTACAGATAAATCAGACGTCTATAGTTTCAAAATGTTGTTGTTGGAGATTGTTGGAGGTAGAAAGAATATTTAGGTGCATGTTAACCGTTCCAGATAGTTCTACTTTCCTGAGTGGGTTTTCAAGCTGTTGGAGACTGGTGAGTTGGGGATGAGATGGAAAGGAGGAGGATAAATAGAAGCAGAACATGAGGAGAACGTGAGGAGGCTCACTAAAGTTTTGTGGTGCATTCAGTACAACTCCAACGATCGTCCTTGTATGAAGAGGGTTGTTAAAATGTTAGAAGGAGATGAAAACGATGTGATTGATCCTCCATTTTCCGTCAATTCCTCGCCTACACCTGAGAAAACTATACTATCTTCCCCTGGAAACCCAAAACCGTTTTCCATTGAAGTTAGATTGTAGTTTTCTATGTTGGACGGTCTTATTCGAACCCGTCTTTGCATTGTTGCGAATCGATAATCCAATCCATACCATACTCTTCAGCATTAGGTAACTTGAATATAGAGGGAGCTTACAAGCACTTAAGACCTTAAGACTAAGTGTTGTGATAGCTCCTATCACATTTCAATTGGGCTTCATCTAATTCATGGTTCATCTGTGGTTCGATATACTAGTAGAATATCTATATAGCAGCACCATGGTTCATCTGTGGTTCGATATACTCCATGTAACAAACAACTCCACGCAACTCCAAGCAGTAGCACCACGATAAGTGCAGGAACTCTGTTTGCAGCTTCATTCCGTTGTAGATCTTGGCAATAAAACAGAGTGCTCAAATCGCTGCAACAATGGAAATCATGATCATAACTTTTGGATTAACAATTCCTCTCAGTTTCACATCAGGCACACAACGTTCTACTACAACATATAATCTTCCACGGTGGGCTGTGAGCTGGAAATAGTAGCTCGATGTCTCTACAATGGACGGAATGAGTTTCCTCTTTTTGCACAACAACGTCCACTCTATCTTCCTTGGCAGCAACGAATTTGATCACAATTATGCTCAGCAAATTCATGGTTGGCTCCTCCATGCGAGCAGCGATTATGGCAACGACAACTTCCCTCCCGTGACAATGACAGACCCATCGATCTCTGCAACTTCGGTTATTGAATCAATGGAATTCAACACATTCTTGGTGGCTACTTTCTCTACAGAATGACTTACAACAGCGGATCACAGCGGCAGGACGATGGGTGGCTCCTCTCCAGCGTGAAACAAAGATTCTGGCAACTTCCTTCAAACCTTCACATGGCTCTACAAAGTTTCTGAGCAGTTGAGACCCCACACAAATTTGTAGAAGATACCACCGACCTAAATAAATGAGTAGCACGACTGTATTATTTTCCATGTTGCTCTCTTCACGTTGTGTTCTTCCACGCAGATGAAGTGCGATAAAATATGCAGTCAGATCTCCCACACAATTACAGAAATATTCACGCTCAAACAAATACTCGGAAACTCACAGAACAATCTATTATACTCACATCTTCCTGGACCCTCCCATAAGAGAGTTAAGCCTAGAGCACCAAATTGCAAAACAAAATGCATACCAAAACTTATTTTTCATTATTAATTTACACAATATTAATATAATTACAATCTTGTTATGAGATATAACTTATTTTAAACTTGGACACCTTTGTTAAGAGAATTTCTCATCAAAACTAACAAACCCAAACCAATTTCTAACTTAAACATTATCTCCAACACGTCAATTCCTCCCCACCTGAAAAAACTTTACTATCTTCCTATGGAAAACCGTTTTCCATTGAAGTTAGATTGTAGTTTTCTATGTTGGACGGGCTTATTCAAACCCGTCTTTGCATTGTTGTGAATCAATAATCCAATCCATACCATACTTTGGGACATTGGGTAACTTGAATATAGAGGGAGCTTACAAGCACTTAGACTTTAAGACTAAGTGTTGTGACAACTTCCTTTCCATTTCTATTGGGCTTCATCTAATCCATGGTTCATCTGTGAATATTTTGAGGGATATTTATTTGAAATTTGGTTAAAAATTGTTGTATATGTAGATTTGAGTTGTTAATTCTGTGTAATTTGAATGTTCAATTTTTTTCAAAAAATTAATTATATTTCTACATTTAAAAAAATTGTAATTTCATATTATGTATCCTGATTCTTTAAAAAAACAAAACCTAATAATTATAACCCAATCAAACTATAACCCAAAAACATATTTTTTAAATAAATGGTTATTTGTACCTCAGTCAAAGACATATTTTCTAAATAAATGGTTACTTATACCTCAGTCAAAGACATATTTTCTAAATAAATTGCTACCTATAATCAGTCAAAGACAGTGAACTGATTGTGGTAGTACTCGCCGAGTGAATAATTTATGGTAGTCCTTCTTTGTCGTGACTTTCGGTATGAAGGAAATATCTGGGTTTTTGTCAAACTGAACTCTTCATTTATTATGGGTAAAATAATTGAAATTCTGTTACTTTGTCCCATCTGTTCAAGATAGTCTCTGTATTTTAATTTATAATTTTTTAAAAATATTTTAAATAAGAAATATAAAATAAAATACAATAATTTATAGGGTAATGTATAGTGACGATATTTTCTGGAGATTAAATTATGTGAGAGTTGTTGGTAAATAATTTATTACCTTTATATATAACTATTCCTTAAAAACGTGTTACTAAAAAATTGTAGTGGAGACTGTCTTGTTTTTTGGGTCATTGGCCAGTTTTTTTTGTACCAGAGGGGACCTCTGTGAAATGTATTTTCAACTACCAGTTAAGAATAACCTCTCTCCGCAACACATTACTAATAACACTATACTAGTGCAGGGTTTTGGGATAACATGGTATGTCGACCGCAACAGAGATCTCAGATGTGAAGATTGCTAGAAGAGTAAGGGCACTTGTGGTTATGAGCACCTGAGTAGGCCCAATGGTTAAGAACATGTGTTATCTCCGGGGAGGTCACAAGTTCAAAACCGGCGGGGGGTAGGGATGCTCATATTAGCCCGTTGTGACAAGGTTGGAAGGGTAGACGACCCCTGGGATAGAGGTTCATGGTGGAATCCACTTCAGTGGACCTCGGGATGTCTCGGACCAGTTTCTGGTATATCTGGCTTGCAGGCTGTTGGATATACTCTTGGGAGGTTGTTGTTCCCATGGTAAAAAAAAAACATTTCGCAACCATGAATCCAATTTTGTTCATTAAATGTGACGAGAATTACTATGAGTTTGATCTCACTGCAATTTGTTGCTGGATTCATGTTGTGCATGAAGTGGAGGATCCGCTGGATTCGTGTTGTGCATGAAGTGGAGGATCCGCTGAAGCCCACTGACAAAGAGATTCAAACTACTGAATCGAATCAAGTTGTTGAAGATGGCAGAAAGGAGATTGCAGATCGTCGCTGTGGAAAGAAGGACTTGATGTTATGTATTGTTGCATTGCAGACATGTGTAGAGCTGCCAATGCATGAAAGAGAGACGTTTCTGAATGCTGGGATTGTGTGCCTCCAATTCCTGAGATTGTGAGCCATCGTGAGGTCGTGCGTTCCGATTTTTTGCAGACATTGATGTGTATAGTGTTGGGAAGCCCGAGAACTTGTTGTGAAGCTGTATATGTTGTGGAGGAAGCCTGAGAACTGTCCCTGGAACCGTGAGACATTCGTTTAAAGAGGTATTTCCAGATATTTTTTGAGTTGTTCAAAGATTTTCTGCAGAAATGTTAAATTCATTCACAGATAATTATGTGAATGAAGCATCTAAGTTGGATGGTGATAATTACATTGACTGGAAATTTAAGATATTGACAATTTTTGAAGCATGAAATGTGTAGGCTATTGTAAATGGAGATGAAACCAAACCCACAGGTGTTGCTGGTACAGATTGGGAGAAACGAGAAACAAAGGCCTAAGTGTTGTTGCAAATGTCTGTCAAGGACAACATAATTCCACACATCAGGAACTGTAAAACTTCTAAGGAGACCTGAGAGATATTGAAAGGTTTGTATGAAACTACAAAATCAAATAGGATTATGTTTTTGAAGACTAAGTTATTGTCCATAAAAATGGATGCAAATGAAAATATTACCACCTATGTTTTCAGAATTAAAGATCTAAGTGATCAGTAGAGTGCAATTCGTGAAACATTTTCAAAATCTGACATGGTAACTATTATATTAAAAGTTTTAATAAGAGATTATCATGTCTCTATTTCAAGTCTAGGAGGTAGAGCACAACCACCTACATTTTCTGAGTTAACAGGGATTCTTCTACAAGAAGAAGAAAGAATGAAGGTGTTTGAGATGGATTCTCATACTTCAGAATTGATGTTAGTAGCCAAAGGGAAACAACCATAGAGGGGAAAGCCATGGGACAAAAACAGAGCAGGCAAGTTTCAACCAAGGAATAGAGGTATGACTCAATCAAAATTTGATGCACATTATAAGAAAAATGATGATTATTTTTATTGTGGAAAACTTGGTCATCTTCCTAAAGATTGTTATAAAAGGAAAGCTAATGAATCCAAACAAAAGTTCATAAAACATAATGGAAATTATGTGAAAAGTGACACCTCTATCAATGATGGTTTTAGGAATCTAAAGTTGTTTATTTCCAAAGCTGCATTGTATGTAGAAACTAATGATGAAAGTGCATGGTTCATAGATTCAAGAGCCTCAACTCATATGTCTTGTAACAAAGAATGGTTTGATGAATATCATGAGAGCACAGATGAAACACACATATATTTAGGAGATAACAGATCTCATAAGATTCAGGGTTATGGAGTAATATGTGTGAATTTACCTAATGGGAAAATGAAACAGATTCAGGGTTATGGAGTAATATGTGTGAATTTACCTAATGGGAAAATGAAACAGATTCATAACGTGTTGTATGTTCCAGGCATAAAAAAGAACTTGATAACTGTTTCCGCAATAAATGATCAAAATTTGAATGTAGAATTTATGCAGTCTCAATGTTTTGTGAAGGATATTTAGAATCATTATAAAGTCATAGTTACAGGAACAAGAATTGGAGGTCTGTATAAGCTTGATGTAACAAGGGGCACTCATCAAGCATTGACATCTACAACAATGTCAACGGAAGAATTATGGCATCGCAGGTATGGACATCTTAATCAAAATGAATTATTGCTACTACAAAAGAAATTGATGGTTGAAGGACTTCCTATTTTGAAAAATGATCATATAGAATGTGAAGGTTGTGCACTAGGTAAGCAACATAGGGACGAGTTTCCAGTGCAGAAAGAGAAGAAACAAAGGGAGATAATTGAATTAATACACACTGATGTCTGTGGTCCCATGCAAACCGTGTTACTTGGAGGTGCCAGGTATTTTCTTATATTTGTTGATGACAGATCTAGATTTACTTGGGCTTATTTTATAAGGAAAAAGAGTGATGTATTTGAATATTTTAAGGAGTTTAAAACTATGGTGGAAAAATAGACGAGAAAATGTATCAAGATTCTAAGATCTGATCAAGGTGGAGAATATACCTCAAGAGCTTTTGATAGCTACTGCAAGAATAATGGGATCATTCAACAATTCACTATGTCTCATACACCACAACAAAATGGTGTAGCTGAAAGGAAGAACAAGACATTAGTGGAATGTGCTCGCAGCATGTTGAAAGGTAAAAACATTTCTAATGGTTTTTGGGCAGAAGCCATTAATACTGTTGTTTATTTGAAAAATAGAAGTCCAACTAAGATTCTAGATCTAAAAATGCCTTTTGAAGTCCTTTATGGCTACAAACCTGAAGTTGGTCATTTAAGAATATTTGGTTCCAAGGCGTTTGTTCATATTGCAAAAGATGAGAGAAGAAAACTTGATGCAAAATCTGTTAACTGTATATTTCTTGGCTATTGTGATGATCATAAGGCATACAAGTTGTTTGATCTTAGTGCACATAAGTTGATTGCAAGCAGAAATGTGATTTTTCATGAGAATACAGATGATGAGATAAGTAAAAATGATGTTTGGTATACTCCTTATGACAATGATGCTCATGTAAAAATCGAGATAGATGATGAATAGGAACAGGAACAAGTACAAGAGAAGGAACAGGTATAGGAACAAAGTGGAAGCAACATGGATACTACAAACACTCTTGAGTCACCCAGAAGGGATCTTACGCCATAGAGCAAAAGAAAAGAAAGTGGCGGAACTCAAAGGAAGTCATCACGAACAATTCAGGTACCTTCTAGGTATAAAGATTATGCATTGATGACACAAGTTATGAATGTTGTAGAACCCATTACTTATGAACAAGCCAAAGAACATAAGGAATGGAAAAATGCAATGAATGAAGAATATGAATCAATAATGAAGAATGAAACGTGGGAATTAACTGAACTGCCTGAAAACAAAGTTCCCATAGGATGTAAATGGCTGTATCAAACCAAATTTAATGCAGATGGAAGTGTTGACAAATACAAGGCTAGATTAGTTGCAAAAGGGTATTCACAAAAGGAAGGAGTTGATTATGAGGACACTTTTGCACATGTAGCTAAGTTAAATACAATTAGAGTCATGATTGCATTAGCTACACAACACAATTGGAAAATACACCAGTTAGATGTTAAATCTGCATTTCTGAATGGTGATTTAAAAGAAGAAGTTTATTTGGTTCAACATGAAGGATTTATAAAGAAAGGACAAGAGGATCTTGTGTGTAAGATAAATAAATCTTTATATGGTTTGAAACAAACACCTAGATCTTGGTATATTAAGATTGATTCATTCTTTGCACATAAAGGTTTTGTGAAAAGAAAAAATGATCCTAATTTGTATGTCAAAAGGGATGAAAATGGGAATGTCGCTTTGGTATCTTTATATGTTGATGATTTGATTATAACAGACAATGATTCTCACTTGATTGAAGATATTAAAATTCAGTTATCATAGATGTTTGAAATGAAGGATCTTGGTGAAATACATTATTGTTTAGGTCTGGAAATATGGAGAGAAGGTGGTAAAATAATGGTCACTCAAAGTAAATACACAAGGGAAACACTGGAAAGATTCAATATGAATGAATGAAACGTGGGAATTAACTGATTTGGTATTATGTATACTAATGATTGTGATGTTGAGTTGACAGGTTACTCTGATTCAGATTGGGACTGAAGTCCTGATGACAAGAAATCAACTTCAGGATATGCATTCAACATTGGTACAGGGGTCATGTCATGGAGCAGTAAGCAACGACCAATTGTTTCTTTGTCATCAACAGAAGCTGAGTACAAAGCTCTATGTAATGCTACTTGTGAATTTGTTTGGTTAAGTAGAATTCTTGAAGATATTTTTTTTTTGTAAGTAAGAGATTTTATATATAAAGGGCCTTCAAAAAACCAAACCAGAAGAACAAAAACTTGAAAACAATCATGTTGTAGTTACTGAATTGCCCAATAGAGGGGAAACCAGTTCAACAAGCCGGGTAAGTATAGCAGTTTACAGTCTGTCAGTCTTAGAAAACATAATTAAGCTGACTAAGCTACAGCTAAGAAAAGAAACTAGTAAGGAGAATAGAACCCCTGTGGGGTCAGACACTTGGCGAGTAACCTGGCTAGGTGGCTTGATAGGCCATGTACCAATGTTCCTCTTCGATGGGTGTCCCTTTGCCTTCCAAATGCATGTCAATGTCCACGTTGCTCTCGTCCATGTTTGGAGCTGGCAGGGTGTCTCCAGGTGGACTGTACGCATGAAGGCCTGTAGCTGTCGCAGCCTCTGTGTCCTCATGCGTGACTTGCTCCACAACGACCCCTGTTGAACGTTGTGTCTGATCATTCCTGTCATCACCCTTTGCATGGGGTACCTCTGCTGAAGCCGCACCTTCTAGAGTGGAGGGGAAAGCATCCTGGAAGGTGGATAGGATCTGAAGGAGGGTTGAGGTCTTCCCATCCATAAGCTGCAGTCGAAATTGGAGGTCCTCCATTCCCTGACGAAGCTCGAAGACCAGTCCATAGAGAATGGCTAGGCTATCTTTCAGCTGCGAATCAGGGATGAAGTCGGTATATGAGTACGCACTGTGTCGGGCACTTCGAAGAAGAGGTGGCACCCTCAAGGGTGGCTGGGAGGAGAAAACAACCGGTGCAAAAGAAGGTTCACTGGTTCGGTGAGCTATCAGCAGGAAATTGCGAAAGAGAGCCCGACGAGCTATCAGTAATGACTAGGCATTTGAATCGGGAGGCAGGCAGGGTGGAGGAGGCGAGAGGTTCCAGCTCGGGATGCAGAGGCGGCGCGAAGAACGTAGAGGGTGAACTAGGGGGAGAAGCAGAGGTACGCGGTTGAGGAGGATGCCATGGAGAACCTCTTTGTGGCCTTCCTCTTTGACGTGGCATGATGTGCTCCAGTTGACTGCAGAAATGAGCTGAGTGCCCCAGGAAAATGTGAAGAGCCTGGAGAGGGCCAAGGGCTGCCAACACCATGAAAGACTAGGATAAACCAAACCTAGGCAGCAGAGGGATGAGAGGGTCGGGTCTTGAGCAGGGATGAAAAACACTTGCAGACAGAGGAGCCATAGTAAAGTTGGTAATGTGAGTCGGGCACACCAGCATTAATGGTGCTGCAGCGACATGAAATCTCATAAATGTAAGGTCGAGGCAGCGGTAATTGGCATGAGCCCAGCACGTGGCTCCCTGCCTTGTTGGCCTGACCTCTCTCCCACTTCTCGTCATATGTCTCACACTAACACCCCATCCGGGGGTTTTTCCACTTCCACAGCCTGCGGATGCATTGCTGGAGAATAGGGTGGTCGGGGTTGAGGGACGTTTTGCAAAGGAGATCCAGTCCGTCCCAGTTGGTCCCCAGATTAGCTAGTTCATCCGCAACTTGATTCACCTTTTGCCTAATATGAACAGGTATCAAGGTCTGATTGGGTTGCAGAAGATCCGCGATAGTCTTTAGCCCATGTGAGAGTCTCCAACTGGGTGATATTCTTTCTGGGTCCGCTCCATTTAAAAGTCTGCTGAAGAGATTGATGATGATTTGAGAATCTCCTTCGACAATCAACTTGGTGAAGCTATGCTCGATGGCTAATTGCAGTCCTCTGATGAGCCCCCAAAGTTCCGCTACATTGTTCGTGGTGTGACCAAGGGAGCCTACGTTAATGAGAATGATGTGTCCACGGTGGTTGCAGAATACCACTCCGTAACCCACTGCTCCTGGGTTGCCTTTAGAGGCTCCATCAAAATTGAGCTTGATGAAGTCGTCTGGGGGGGTGGACCAAGAGGAGGGGTTGCTGGGAGGGGGAGGAGAAGAAGTGGGGGAAAGTGGGTGAAGAATTGGGGAGGGCTTCTAGTACTGAAGGATCATAAGTTCTGAGGGGTTGCTGATCAGATATTTTACAGACCAGAGCTAAAGGTTGAGAGTTTCCAGAATATTGAGGCGACATTGGTTCCAACATTGGTGCCACGGGAAGGAATCATTCCTGAAAATCCTTCTATTTCTTTCCTTCCATACCTGCCAAAGAATGAAGCTTGGAAGAAGTTGCCATATACGATTTAGGAAGGAAGCTTGAAACACCTGGTCCCTCCATTCCGTAATTGTATCAATGATGTTGTCTCTTTTACGTTCCGAGGTTCGCATAATAAGCGCACTTTGATCCCATATTTGAGCAGTATAGGGGCAGGAGTTGAGGAGATGATTTATGGTTTCAGCTGCTTCTCCACAGAGCAAGTAGATAGACGGTCCAACAAAACCTCTTTTTGAGAGGTTATCCCAGGTGAGAATGCTCGAATGGGCTACGAGCCAGAGGAAGAGGGTGATTTTAGGCCAATGTTTAAGGTCCCGGATTTTGCTCCACACCTTCCTTGTGGGTAGAGGGTCTGATTGAGTTTTGATGTGATAGGCCTCTTGTATGTTGAAGGTGCCCCGTGGAAAATATCCCCATCAAAGGATATCCTCTCCTATGAGTTTGGGGATTTTCCTTTTGGACATTTCATCCTACCAGGGTCTCAGTTCCATGTGTGCTTCCAGGTTCAGGCGTTCCCTGTTTAGGTGCCAGCACCGCCAGGTGTCTTTTGGGGGATTGTCTTGCAAGTAATCAGTGACTTTTGTCAGGCCTGCATGTGTAGCTTGGGTGCTAATATGCTCGGCCCAATCCTCGTGGTCCAAAATTGGCCATTGCTGCCAAGAATCTTTCCAAAAGAGGGTTGTTTTCCCATTTCAAATTTCCCAGAAGGAATGTCGAGTTACCAGATGTCTATTCTGCTTAGCCGCTGCCCATATTAAGGATCCTGGGTTGTCTCCATTCCATTGTATTAAGTTCTTTTCCGCCACATCTGGTGCATATTTCCTTCTCCAGAGCCTTGCCCAGAGATCCTTGGGATTTTTTAGCCAGCGCCACCAGATCTTGGCACTAAGGACTTTATTCATGATGGAGGGGTCCCGTAATCCAAGGCCTCCCTGTACTTTGGGTTGGCAGTGTTTGTCCCAGCTGATCAACGCTATTTTCTTCCCTGTGTTGAGGCCTTGCCAGAGGAAGTTCCTCTGTAATATTTTTATGGTTGTGAGGACAAACTTTGGGGCGGCAAGCGCCGAAAAGGTGTAGATGGGAAGGGCTTGAAGAACCGCTTGAAGGAGAATGAGACGACTGGGAAGGTTTAGGACTCTGAAGGTCCAGGAAGATAGCCTTTTGGTAAAAGAGGAAAGGAGTTGTTCCCAAGAGGAGTTCCTGAGGGCATTATCAATCAGGGGGATGCCAAGGTATTTGGACATAAGGGAGCTTCAGTTGAAACCCAAGATATCAAAGACATGGCATTGAATCGGAGGGGGCATATTGAAGAAGAAGATTTGGGACTTATCTTTGTTACAATCCATTCCTGAGGCTTCAGAGAAGGTTTGGAGGATCGAGAGGAGGGAGTTGGCTTCGCGTGCTGTAGGGGTACCCATCAGTAGCGTGTCGTCCACAAATTGGCTATGCGAGATAGGGGGGGAGATACCATGAAAAGGTAGACCTGTCAGCAAGTTACTTGCAACGGCTGTGTGAATGGAGCGGCTAAGACCCTCGGCCATAATGATGAAGAGGAAAGGGGAAAGAGGGTCTCCTTGTCTAATTCCTCTAGAAGGGGAGAAGGGGCGAGAAGGAACTCCGTTGATAAGGATGGAAAAAAAAGCCAAGGAGGTTAGATTCAGAATCCAAGTCACCCAGGCCTATCAAAACCAAAGGCAAGGAGCATTTCCCGCATATAGTCCCAGCTTATCTTATCGAAGGCTTTAGAAAGGTCTAGTTTAAGGAGCATACCTGGTGTTCTGGTCTTTTGCAAAGAGTGGATCACTTCATGAGCGAGGATAACGCTGTCCAGGATTTGTCTGCCTTCAACATAGCCCGATTGCTCTGGAGAGATAATCATTGGTAGGATGGGCTTGAGTCTTCGTGCGATCACTTTCGTTAGAAGTTTGTAGTTGACGTTGCAGAGGGCTATGGGTCTGAACTACTTAGGATGGTAAGCCTGCCCCTCTTTGGGGATGAGGGTAAGGAAAGTTGCATTGAGAGCCTGAAGGACTTGTCCTGTGGATCGGGAATCTTCAATGATTTCCCACACCTCTACTCTAATCATCTGCCAACACTAGTGGAAAAAATCACTGGTGAAGCCATCGAGGATAGGAGCCTTGCACTTGGGGGTGTCCTGAAGCACTTGATCCACCTCCTCAATTGTAATAGGCTGGAGCAGAGCTGATTTTTGCTCCGAAGTGACAAGGGAGGGCACATGCTGCATGACCTTAGCTATGGCCTCAGATCTATCTGGGAGTGGTTCCGAGAGGAGATCATTGTAATAGGCTATCAATGTCGTCTCCAGGTCTTCATGGGAATAAATGGGCTCACCATTGGTGGAAGTTAATTGCGTAATTCTATTAGTATGACGGCGGTGAATGGCGATTTTGTGAAAGAATTTGGTGTTCTGGTCCCCCTCCTTGAGCCACTGGATGCGAGATTTTTGTTTCCATAGAATCTCTTCTTGTCCTTTTCTGGCCTCCAGTTGTTGATTTACTTTTGCTTCCTGGGTTTTAAGCTTGTCTGTTAGCCCTTGTAGCCGGATTTGATTTTGAATCACACCCATTTGTTCTGACAACTGCTTTTGGGAATCGAAGATATTGCCAAAGGTTTGCTTATTCTATATTTTGAGTATTTTCTTGAGGTTCTTTAACTTTTGCTGAAATATGTACATCTTGGAGTTGTGGGGGACCTCTGCCTCCCTCCACCAATCCTGGATCTTTTCTTGGAAATCTGGGTGGTTGAGCCAAAACTGTTCAAACCTGAAAGGTTTTTTCCCTGGAGTGGCTGGCACGTCCAACCATAGCTGAATGGGCCAGTGATCCGAAACAGGGAAATTCAAAATGCTTGCTTCCAGAGCTATTCCTTCCAGCATAAGGGAGTCAGAGATGAGGAATCGATCTAGTTTGCAGGCGATTTGATGTGATCCGATTCTTCTATTTGTCCAGGTATGGATGCCATTGATGGCATCTAGGTCGATGAGGTTGAGGTTGTCAATAAGGATATTGAAGTTAATGGAGTCCTGATCCGGGTGTCTTGATTCCCCTTTTTTTCCTCCAGACTGCGTATGAGATTGTAATCTCCACCGACAATCCATCTGTTGTGCCTAGTTAAGGTGGATAGGTACTCCAGGTTCCTGAGAAAGGCTTGCTTATCCCTTGGGTTGGTCGGCCCGTAGACATTGGTCAGGTGTCCAGGCTTATTAGAGCCAATAAGCCTATAGTCTACAGTGATGGACCACTTGGTAGTGACAAAGTTTTCCATAAGCATTGAGTTGGTGTTCCAGAGGATAGCTAGTCCTCCAGTTGTGCCTGTGGCTGCGGTAGAAATTGCTTCCCCTTGCTTCCAATAGTAGGGGAGTAGCTTGCCAATATCTTCAGTTGTACACTTTGTTTCCTGTAATAATAATATGTCTAGTTTTTCCGCAAAGATTAGGTCTCGTAGCATTTTTTTCTTGCTACGTCCATTGAGGCCTCTTATATTCCAGGAGATAATATTCATGATGATGGGGGGGTGGGGAGAGGAGGAAAGATGTCCGAGATAAGGTGGATTTGCCTGGAGTTCACCATGAAATGGCCTATTTCTTGTATAAGCTTATTGGTAGACTTCCTTCGTCTTTTTTTTTCATCTTTCTGAGTTTTTCTCTGACTCTTTGACTGATTGCCCTGTATTCCTAGGCCCTTGCTGGATCGAGCTGTGGATCCAGTTGAGGAGTTAAGGAAGACCTTGTGCACCTTCCGTAATTGATCCCTAGGTATGGTGTACAGTTTTTGGTGTCTATAGGCGTGTTCGAGGTGCTCCAGATCCACCCCAGCTAGTTCTTGCTCTTCTAGCTCCATTTCAGCGTCACCATCCTCTATCTCCAGATGGTCTTGTTGGCCGAAAGCAGGGTCTAGAGATGAGTGATATGATTCCTTCTCCTGTAATGATCGTTCTTTCCCTGGGCTCATAGATTGGGGAAGGTTATCTGCGTGGAGTTCATTGGGGTTTGTGAAGGTTGATGGATTCTCTGGTTGATCCTGTAGTATTGCATATTTATTACTAGTGGAAGGATCCTTACTTACTTGGGCTGGCTGCTTCCATCCTCCTTGTCTTCTTTTTCCTGCTGGTTGAGCGAAACCATCCTTATCTTTGCCTTCTTTTAGGTTCCCTTCTTTCTGAGAAGCATTGAGGGGGCAATCTCTGAAGAGATGTCTGTGCTCATGACATTTCCTGCATCTGAATGGAATGTGTTCGTAGTCGATGGTTTGGGTCCAATCCTCATCATGGTATTCGAGAATTATGGATCTCGGGAGTGGCTTGGCTATGTTCAGGTATACACATATGCGTGCATAGGAGGTGTATCGCCTCTGCTTGGTGGCCTCTGAAGACTTAACATATATTCCAATGGTGTTACCTATACCAGCCAAGACCTCTTCCAGCCAGAATTCTTGGGGGAGAGAGTATAGTCTAATCCATACTGGTGCATGCGCGAAATCCTTCTTTTCAGGGCTGAACTTCTCGGTCCAGAATCTTAAGAAGAGTCCGGCTGAGTTGTAGAAATAAGGCCCTCCATCAAAAATGCGATTGCGGTCCTCGAGGTTGTGCAGTATGATTGTGAAGAAACCCTTGGAACCCAGTTGCAGTTCATAGTGTCCTTTTGGCTTCCACCAATATTGTATCCATTTGATCAGATCCCGCTCTGAAGGCCAGAGCCCTAGGAATTTTCCCACTAGGGCATAGTCTCTCATATATTACTTTTGTTCTTCTATGCGTGGTGAGCTAATGATGTATTTCGGGGCCTGTGGCGCTTGTGGGATGCATTTGCCTGGCAGCCATGGAGTTGACACTGTAGCAGGTGTAGCCATGTTCTCTGGATCAATATCCATCTCCCGATCCTTGAAGGTCCCTTCCATCAAAAGCTTTGAGCGCAGATCTGGCGGGGGCTCAAAGGTCAACCGTTTTAATCTTTCTCCAGAGCTTCCATTTGTGGTAGCCTGGTTGTAAGAGGCGTCGTTCGACCCTCCTTCCTTCAGAGTCATGAGCCCCAGCGGAGCAAGAGTTGTGACAGTGCGGCTAAAAACCCTAAACCTAGTTGTAGAGCGCTCCCATTTTTTTTATTTCGATAATTCTTGAAGATATTGACAATAAATAAATGAAGCCTATTGTTCTCAAATGTGACAATCAAAGTTCTATTAAATTGGCTCACAACCCAATTTATCATGCTAGAACAAAGCATATTGAAATCCAACACCATTTTATAAGAGAAAAGATACAGTCAAAGGAAATTGATTTAATCTATTGTAATACCACTGATAATGTGGCTGACATCTTTACCAAACCTCTTGGAAATATGAATTTTGAAGAATGCAGGAAACAATTCTTTGTCGTCACTTTCGGTATGAAGGAAATATCTGGGCAATGATTTTCAGTTTTGTCAAACTAAACTCTCCATTTATTATGGGTAAAATAATTGAAATTCCGTCACTTTGTCCCATCTTTTAAGATAGTCCCTGTATTTTAATTTATAATTTTTTTTTAAATATTTTAAATAAAAAATAAAAAATAAAATACAATAATTTATTGGGTAACATATAGTGACGAGACTAAATTATGTGAGAGTTTTTGTAAATACTTTATTGCCTTTATATATAACTATTCCTTAAATCATCATCATATTATAGCTCGAGATCAATTACCAAAGTTCTTTGACCAACTAAATCAGGCGTACATGGTTAAAAAAAGAACATAAAGTGGACAATTTCACCTCTGGCCCTATAAATATTTGAGAAGATTTTAAACTAAAAGATTCCACAACAATCCCTCAAATTGTAGAATGGACATAAAATGATTGTTTGGTATTACAGTCCTTAGCACTTTCATTGTTGTAACCGTGTTGTCATATATTGGATAATTTAATTGATTGTAGTATAAACATTTTATTAATTTAAAATAAAATTTGATTTCTGAGTAGTTTAAAAGTTTAGTAGTTTAAAAGTTTAAAGGAAGTATATATATTTTTTTAAATTTGGTAAGAATTTTTTTAAAAATTGATTTAGTTTGAAATTTTAAGGGAAGTATTTTTTTTTCTAAATTTTGGTAAGAATTTCTTTGAATTTGATAGAATTATATCATCAATTTTTAAAATTTTATAATTAGAATATTTCATAATCAAATTGCAATAAAAATGTTGGAAAATGTTGAATTTATTTTTACATTAATTTCAACAATTCAAAATTACAATTTCAAAATAAAAATAAAATTATTACAATTTCAAAATAAAAATAAAATTATAACCAGATGTTATGAGAAACCTAAAATTCAAAATCTTATTTAACATTTTTTTAAAAAGAAAAAGACAATCTGTTAATTTTTAGTAACCCTATTCACAATTTTCAATAAACTGAATTTAATTGCGTTGAATATATTTATCAATACAATGAAGCAAATTGTCTTAGACTCTCAACACCAGTCTTACCACCAGCAGGCTCGACCTTGGTGGTCTGATCTAAACACTAAACAATAAACCAATAGGCTTTCCTATGAGGAGAAGCAAACTAAATAATAGTTTAATTTTCCACTATAATTAAACCCTAATTGCAGAACCATGGGGATTCAGTAGACCAGATATGAGATAATATTTACCACCAAAAATCCAAAGAACAATTTATGTTCGAAAGCTTCAATTTTATGAAACTTTATTTTTTACACAATAGTTTGCAATTTGGATACAAAACTGTCTTTCTTTAAAGATATATACTCAATAGATAGATTTGGCTTTGGATATGAAACCAACAAAGCTTTAAATAAATATGATAGAACTCAGCTTTGAATATGAAATCGTCTTTTTAATACATTCCTCAATACATCTGTAAATATTTCAAAACATTCATAGTAAACAAGACTTTGAGAAAAGAATGCAAAGTAAACCTTAGAGAAATCTCTCTACATGATCTGCTCAATATATCAATGCATTGGATATGAAGTTGTCTTCTCAATAGACTTGTGTGTTTTGGAGGTAGGCCAATGACTAAAACAGTGCATAGGCTTAGACTCCCCAACATAAATATGACCAACAGCAGGCTAGAACTTGGTCTGATCTAAAAAATTAAATTAAATAAACCAGCACACCCTCCATGTGTTGTATATTTTGCCAGTAGCCATAGCACCCATTATAATATAATTTTCCATTATAATCTAATTTGCATGGTTAACTTCTATTAGTATAGAAGTAGTAAGCCACAACTGTGACTATCTCCTTGATTCCCTTTCCAAGGCGTTGTTTTTTTTACATTGAAATAAACAATAGTACAGGAGTGATCAGTACAGTTTGTCATCAGAATATACAAACAAGTTATACTATTGTACAATGTAGAGTACAATGTACGATGTATTTTGAATAAACGATGTTATAAATTTTGAAAATTTATGTTATATTTCATCTAATAAAATTATAGTATTAGTATTAAGACCTTCCATCTCTTTTATCTTAATACATGAGATTATGTTAGCTAATGAGTGTCACTTCATTAAAAAAGATACAAACTAGTTAAGCAAAATAATATTTAATATTTTTTACAATTATTCAGTGGGTAAAGTAGTGTCATTTTTAATGAACATAAGATTATTTTTTAAAATATTTACATTGTTTTTCAATATTGTTATGGAGAAAATCTCACTCCTTGAGTTACCGATTCTAGAGAGAGAGGGCTAGACTTCTATGGATTTCATTTAGACTCAAACAACTGGATTCATAATTAAGCTAAGTGGTGGAAATAGCATACATTTTCGTGAAGGATGTCCTTCCTATATCTTAGTTGTTGCAGTCCTAAAGTTATTAGATCTAGCTTGGATCTAATTTGATCTATAGTAAAATAAATCGATCTAAATATTTATGCATGAAAACAAACATTCATAAGGGAAAACCAATGATATATTAATCTGAATAATGGAATTACATCAATACGATCACCTCTTAGTGTAGATGCATTCCCCTTGGTCATTGCTCCTCTTGACCTCTTCAACCAAGTTAGATAACTTGAGTGCAACTGATGAGATGGAGAAGCTCCTATGAATTTTGGCAGCATAGATCTGTGAATGATTCTTCCTCCTCATGCTCGAGATTTTCCTTCTTTATATAGATTCTTGGAAGAGGCTTGAGATAGCTTCTAAATCTTCTAGAACCAATGGATACTTGAATTATGTCAGTTCCAAGGCTCATGTTGTTAAGTACCAAAGATCTTTGAATACAATAACCATACAAGATATATGGAGCAATATAGAAAAACCACTCTTTATTAATCTAAAACCCTTAGGGTAAGGAAACACCATACAATGGCTCCTATTATGGAAGGACTCCTCTCCTCTTCACTTTCCTCTTGGAGGGGTAACCTCCTAATGAACTACACGCTCCAAATACAATACTTCACAACTTGTCTCATTACAATGCTTGAACCCCTTTATATAGTGCTACCAACCACTAAGAACATTCTAGAGGAGGAACCTTCTAATAAGTCCTTTTACATTTATTATGTTTATACTAATATATATAGCTACAATATTGATCCTTATTTAATAATATAGTGGACTTAGTCCACCTTAGATTGAATGCTCTCTACTATTATCATCATGGGCCCTCTGGGCCCCCTACTACCTCTGTAGCTACACTACATTCCATCCCCCTTATGAAAGTGTTGTCCTCAACGCTTGTTATGAGGGTGTACAACCATATACCAGGGTCACATGGATAAGTGTGGACCATAGTGATGAGATGGTCTTGAGAACCTGGGTCCCATGTAGAAATGCGAGCTACCATGTTGAAGTATTCCAACTGCCACTGCAAACCTGGGTCCCATGTCTAAGTGCTCATGTGAATTCCACATTGAAGATATCGAAACTCAATAACCAGTTGATGCTCAAAGATGGAAATTGGTCATGTGGATCCAAATATGTAGAACCAGATAAATAATCATCCACTACTACTGGAGAATAATAAAATTGAAGAAGAATATGCATAGAAGGCTCTTGTTTACTCTTCAGGATGTGCTCGTCGTGAGGTGGAGTAGATTCATCAAATAGAATATGGAAGTGGTTTTCATCCCATAAATGACAATTATCCATATACAAATCCTCGCAATCAAACTCTAAATCATACCAGGAAGATCGTTCTCAATCATATTCATCCATAACACAAGGGTATGTAGTCCGAACAATGCATCCATCCTTAAATTTAGTAACAACATTGAGGATTTTGATCCAATTTGCATGCTTCAATCCCTTGAGGGTTTTAAAGAGAAGTTCTAAAGAAGTTGTAACACCCCGCATATCCATTGAAGCACCACATATAATATAGCTCTTAAAATTATCTATCCACTGGAATTGATCTAGAAGCAATCTGAGAACCTTGTGAAAAGTTATGAGCTCTACAGTCTCGCCATCGTCACAAAGACCCTAATAAATGGTTGATTTTAAATCAACGATATCTTCACTTCCGGAGCTCTGATTTAGATGATTTTTTTATTTTTTTTTTAAATTGGGTGAAATTGTGCAAGGAAATCAGATATGTAATTTGTTTGGGATAATTTGGCCCCAGCTTCTACATAAATCATAAAAATCGTGCATTTGTCCATAGAAAAACCCTAAAAATTAGCAATTTTTAAAATGATGATATCTTCACTTCCCAGACTTCGATTTAGGCGATTGTTTTTTTTTAATTGGTTGTTTTTCCAATATGAACTCAGATATACAACCAATTTATGCAAATTCTACACATAAAACTACATGATTTCTGTGGAGTGTCACAACCCTCTTTTTCTTCTTTAAAAATTCTATAAAATAATATTAAAAAAAACAATTGCCCACAATTCCTGCCAAGGAAAGTCCTCTGATACCACTTCTTAAGTACCAAATATATTTGAATACAATAACCATACAAGATATATGGAACAATATAGAAAAAGTATTTTTTATTAATCTGAAACCCTTAGGGTAGGGCAACACCATACAATGGATCCTATTATGGAAGGGATCCTCTCCTGTTCACTTGCCTCTTCGAGGGTGAAACCTTTTAATGAGTTACACGCTCCAAATACAATACTTCACAACTAGTCTCATTGCATTGCTTGAACCCCTTTATATAGGGATACCAACCACTAAGAACATTCTAGAGGAGTAATCTTCTAGAAGTAGAACCTTCTAATAAGTCTTCTTACATTTATTATGTTTATACTAATATATCTAACTACCATAGTGGACCTTATTTAATAATATAGTGGACCTAGTCCACATTGCATTGAATGGCCTCCACTATTATCATTATGGGCCCTGCGGGCCCACTACTACCTCTCTAGCTACACTACACATGCCATGTTGAACCAACTAATCCCTCACTTACCTCTTCAATACTCCGTGTATCTAGAAGGTTATAGAGGGTGTCACAGGTTGCACTATATCTGACTAGTGACACATCATGTGTTGTCCATGTATGACAAACGACACCTTGCAAAAATTTCCTAAATGTTAAGCTAGAGTTGTGTCTTTGCTTTCATGTTCTACTGTATTCCCCTCTGACCTTGTAGGGTGGAAATTAAGGCTATAATAGATGCCCCCTAATGTGTGAGGTCAAGAGAGGAATGGATGACTGAAACACGTTATAATAAAAAGTATCCATGTGAGGCAAATGAGGAGAGAGAAAATAGGTCCAAAGGTCAAAGAGTACCCGCAACCAAACACCAAGGATAAAAACATATATAAACCATCCCCAAGATAGACATACTCAAACTCTGAAGAGTATCGAATCATGGCCTCCAAACAATACACTACGGATCCATGACATGAAATGCAATATCATGGCCACGAAAGAATACATGGTGGATCCATGTCATCAATAAGATCATAGCCACGAGAAAATACAATGCGGATCTATGTCAGCAATAAGATTATAGCCACAAGCAAATACAATGTGTATCTATGTCACAACATATACATCAGGAAGACAACAAGCATTGAGGAAAGTGTCCCCAAAGTCTTCAAAGTACTCATAGACAAGCGATATACTCCATCATTGATCTAGATTATTTTTGGCACGAAATGAGAGCAGAGATATAACACATAAATATACAAAGATATTGAAAGAGAGCCAATAACATCACAATGATATATCAGATATATAACAAGAGACGCAGATATACAGTAATACACAATTTCTATTAATGAGCGAAATGTACAAAACTGTAGAAATACAGAGTGAAAGACTTGCTACAATGGTGGCAACTTATCTCTGAGAAGAGATGTGATGGATACTTGCATTTGCAAGAAGATCATTTTACAATGAGGCTCCAAAGGCATTTTTATCATAAAAAAAATCCAAAACCCTAACCTCGGAAGATGAAAAGCCAACAATTTTGTGGACCCCGTTTTGGGTAGTTTGGCGTATCAACTTCCCGGGGGCGTAACTTTGGCATATGATCTTCGTTTGGGGCGCACAATAACTCGTTTGAAAAGTATCGTCAAGGAAATTCATTTTGGGGGTTCAATCAAAGCCTTCAGCTATCATTAAGGTGTTATATCCCAAAAAACCTTCATTTAGGCCCTCAAAATGGCCCGAGAAGTTTATGAACTGAATAACTGCTAAAAATAGTAAGTTGCCAGAAAATTATTTTGAGCGAATTGGAATATGTGGGTGGCCACCGGTATCCACCTAGATCAATCCTCCCTCCTTAGAAATAAATGGTCTCCATTGCGTTGAGTGCCTGGGGGAGACGGTAAAGTGTTTGTTGAATCTGCATCTTAATGAGCTGCTTTACTTACTGGAGAAGTTGTGTTGCTTAGCTTGTTGAAGGTTGTCATGAACCTGTGGTTGGAAGGGTTGGACCTTTTGAACTAGTCTAGCTACATGATATGACTGTGTGCAGAAGGAATCCTTGCGCTTTTCTTCAATCTTATCGACCCGCTTCTATTGGACAAAAGGTGGTTGGACTAAGGCTGCAATGGTTGCGGTGTTCTTATGTTCACCTTTTGAACAGACTGTAAAGAAGATGAATTTTGTAGTATGAGATACTACCTTGCAACATTGTTTAGGTGGGATAGTAGTTGGAACTACCTCTGGTATCCTATAGAGATGACCCCCCAGAGTAACAATGACACTACGAGGTCGAGACTCATAAATAGCATGGTGCTTCTACATATATGGTTGGCCCAAAAGAAAATCATAGACATCCAATGGGGAAACATCACATAATACCTCATCCTTGAAGGGATGGATGTTGTATGAAAATCGATAATGTTGGATGACATAGAGATCTCGTCCCCAGTGAAGCCACCCGATATTGTATAGTTGCAGGTGTGGTGTTGTTGACAATCCCAACTGTTTGATGACCTCTGTTGAGATGAGGTTCTTCTGGCTTCCAATATCAATAATGAAATGCAACGGGGTCCCCTTCACCCACATTTGTGAATGGAAGAGGTGTTTCCCCTCTTCAGGATCTATTGGTTCTTCTAGTTGAATTGTTGCAGTTGTGACAATAGTAGTGGGGTCTGCGTCGATGATTTGTCTTCTCCCATTATTTTATGAATCAGACTCTGAATCAGGTTTCGGCTCCTTGTCTTTGATCTCAGCCACTAAGGATTGTTTTGAGCGACATTCATTAGTGTTGTGCTAGGGAATTTTGTGGAAATTGCACCACTTTTCAGTGTCTTTCTTGGCCTTTCTTTTATTGTGGCATCGAATGGTTTTCAGGAGGTTGTTTGTTAGGGTCATCTTTATCATACTTTGGTTGTTGTGGATTTGCAAACCTGAACTCCCATTTTTTTTAGTGCTTAAACTTCTGTTTGATTTTAACAATATATCGATAAGCAACACCCAATGATGAGATATCCATAAAATCCATTTCAGTTTGGATGTATCTTTGTAGAGCCCCACGGTATTTCAGAACCAAATGTCACTCGGAGTCTTTGATACCCATCTTGGTGCGCAAGGTATGGAAGGTATTGGTGAAATCTGGCATTGCTTGGCCCCTCTCTTGTCGCAATGTAGTCCATCTCATGTATTGGTCGTCATAGTTACCAACATGGTAATATTGTTCCTTGACCGCATCCACAAAAAAATTCCAAGTGGGCTCGGCCCCATATATTCCAGAATCAATACTTCTCTGTGGAACTTTTCTCTCAATAAGTTTCTCACCAATGTTTGACATGGGAGAGAGATTTAAGGAGTGAAAAGGTGATCTTTTCCCTGTCGAAATTTTTTTGAATAGAGAAATAACCTTCTAGCAAATTTAACTATTTTTCTAGGGCATCTGCATCTATCTGTCCTTCAAATACGAGACTATCAAAATTAACTTGTACCTTGAAAGGAGAGGTGACTCCTAAGATGTTTCTTGATGAAGACACATTGGTTTTTATTGGCAAGCATTGAAGGATGTGGGCAAAATTCTCCATCATTTTTTCCCTCTATCGTGTGAGAGCTTTCTCAAGCAACAGATTAATAGAATCGTCTACTCTGTTGTGTTTCTTTTCTTTCACGATGAAGGGTTTCTTGGGCTTGCAAGAGTGATTGTACTAAATAGAGACAAGCTCGAGACCCAAATTACTATACTTGGACCTCGTGGGGGACATGCACTGAAAAATGATCAAGATCAACCTGCTCTGATATCACTAATCGAGATTATTTTCGGCATGAAATGAGAGCGAAGATAGAACACAGAAATATACAGAGATATTGCAAGATATCCAATAACATAACATATATATATTGGATATATAACAAGAGGCACATATATACATTAATACACAATTTCTATTAATGAGCGAAATGTATAAAACTGTAGAAATACAGAGTGAAAGACTCGCTAGAATGGTGACAGCTTATCTCTGAGAAGATATGTGATAGCTTCTCACATTTGCAAGAAGATCTTTTCAAAATTAGGCTCCAAAGGCCTTTTTATCATAAAGAAAATCCTAAATCCTAAATCCTAGAAGATGAAAATCCAACAGTTTTGTGGACTCCGTTTTGGGTAGCTTGGTGTATCAACTTCTTGTGGGTGTAACTTTGGCATACGATCTCTGTTTGGGGCGCACAATAGCTCGTTGGAAAGGTATCAATGAGGGGATTCATTTTGGGGGCTCAATCAAAGCCTTCAACTATAATTGAGGTGTTTTATCCCAAAAAACCTTCATTTAGGCCCTCAAAATGGGCCCAGAAGTTTAGGAACTGAAAAAATGCTGAAAATAGTAAGTTGCCAGAAAATTGTTTTGAGCCAGTTGGAATAGGTGGGTGGCCACTGTATCCTACATGTATATTGTATTGTAAATAATGTATCACTATGAATGAATATAGAATATGCTGGTTTTCCCAGTTTGGGTTTCCATGGGAAAAATATCTGTGTAATGTTTGTATCTTTTCTGTTCTTTTATTGAAAAATTATTTGCAGTAAAATATTTTACAAGGTTAAATCTACATTTGGTATTAGAGATTTGTTGGCTTCAAGGGGATGCCTTTGTGGTCAAGGTTTTGGCTCGGAACTGTGATAAGCCTTGTTACAATGGGAGATTTGTGGTATTGATTTTTCAGGTGAAAAGAAATGGCTAGCAGTTCGAAAATGGAGATCGAGAAGTTTAATGGGAAACGTTTTGAGCTGTGGAAGCTCAAGATGGAATATCTGTTGGTGGAGAAATATTAGTGGATCATGGTGGATCCAGGTACTGCACCTAAAATAACTTCAACAGATGACTGGAAAAAGTTGGATCAGAAGGCGAAGAGCACAATTTGATTGTGTCTCTCAGATTCAGTATTATTGAATGTGTCAGAGGAAGCTACAGCCAAAGATTTATGGGATAAGTTGGGGAATTTGTATCATTCTAAGTCCCTATTAAATAAACTTTTCTTGAGAAAAAAGTTGTATAACCTGAGGATGAGAGATGGAGACTCGGTGGCAGAGCATTTGAACGCTTTCAATACTGTGGTAAGTCAGTTAGTATCTATTGAGATTAAAATTTCAGATGAAGATAAGTGTATCAGTTTACTGTTCTCTTTACCAGACTCTTGGGATAGTGATCCATAATTGGATCTAGGAGCCAAGATGGGGTCCAAAAGGCCTAAAAATAAAAGTTCTTAGAATCTTTTCAAAATAGACGTGTATGTAGGCCTCGACGTTACTAACCCAACACAACTTGAATGGGATCAAACAAACATCATATGACCAAGATATCGTTGTTTGTTCATTTCTCCAAACAAACAAAATTTTATGACTGTACAGTCCGTACAGTGCCACATGGTAGCTAAATGTACAGGTCGTACTACCGTATAGATGACATGGAAGGGTGCATTGGTGCTGACTGGATAGGTACATGTGGACTAATCAAAGTGTGACATGTGTCACCAATGCAAGGGTGACACATGGCAGGTTCGTATGGCTGACGTGGCAGGTCTGTACAGTCGTACGACATGTGGTTGACGTGGTGAGTCAGATTATTTTTGGCACGAAATGAGAGCGGAGATATAATAAAGAAATGTACAAAGATATCTCAGATATCCAATAATATAACAAAAATGTATCAAAGATGCAACCATAAACACAGATATATAGTAATACACAATTTTCTATTAATGAGCGAAAATGTACAAAGACTGTAAAAATATAGAGTGAAAGACTCACTAGAATAGTGACAACTTATCTCTGAGAAGAGATGTGTCCGCTACTTCCATTCGCAAGAAGATGATCTTACAATGAGGCTCTAAAGGCCTTTTTATCATAAAGAAAATCCAAAACCCTAACCCCAAAAGATGAAAAGCCAACAGTTTTGTAGACCCTGTTTTGGGTAGTTTGGTGTATCAATTTCTCGAGGGTGTAACTTTGGCATACGATCTCTGTTTGGGGCACACGATATCTCGTTGGAAAGGTATCGTCAAGGAGATTCATTTTGGGGACTCAATCAAAGCCTTCGGTTATCATTGAGAATCTCGATCCCAAAAAAACCTTCATTTAGGCCCTCAAAATGGCCCCAGAAGTTAAAAACTGCTAAAAATAGTAAATTACCAAAATTGCCAAAAAACTTCTTTCATCCAGTTGAAAAAGGTGGGTGGTCACCGATATCCACCTGGATCATGTGGCAGGTCTATACAACCATATGAAACATGGATTACGTGGCAAGTATAATGGCATATGATAGGGTAGACACATAGGCATTGCGTGGACCAATCATCGTTTGACACTTGGCATTTATTGGGCGAATGTGAAGGCACCATGTGGCCCAGTCCTGGGCTGCCATGTGGCACCCAACTATTGGTCGTCGGTGTTTGGAAATTTTTTATGGTTCAATGGGATTCGAACCTGTGACCTATGGTCCGAGTCAGAGGGCTTTGGGTAAGGCTGGGCTACCAACCCGCTCACATTAGTTGTTGATTTATATGGTAGAAAACTTATATTTAAGTTGAAATGTAATGACCATTGGGCGGATTAAGGGCTGGGGCCTAGCCCCAACCCTAGAGCACACCATGCGACCATGTCACATATGACCCTACACCATAGCTTTTGGCGCGTGATCCATTATATAGCCCTGATGCGGTGGTATAGCCCCGATGCATACCACATGATCTCCACCTTGTGACCCGAGTGCTTATTTGTTTGGCGTGGGGATATGTTGGAGTTAACCCCGATCTTATGGGGATCTGCATATGACCAGACCTCCAGTTAAATGTTTGGCACGTATTTTAGTGTTTAGCGTCAGTCAGTCGGTCGGGCTAGCCCACCGACCAAGGCACTAGACCAGGGGCCAAACAATTATTGGGGTCACGTGGAATCATAGGGCTTGGACATATGGCCTACACATGACCAAGGATCAGATGTTGGGGGGGCTAACGACCAGGGGGCCAACGCACCAGCCTTAACACTAGGCCACATGGAGTGCGCCAAGTGACCAGGAGCCCACGCAAAAGGGGTTGTGCCCTATTATTTGCAATAAGTGGGTTTTTAAACTTTATTGTATGATTTTTATGGATTTCTTCAGCAGTTTTTGGAGATTTAGTCCATTTTTGGAGGATATTGGGCCCCTTTTGAGGCCAAATCTTGGGGAGAAGTTGGGATTTGGTTACCAACTTCAGGCCTATATAAACCAGAGGCTCTTTAATCCATTAAGGGAGGTTCAGAACAGAGAAATGTTGAACAAATGTAGAGGCAAAGCCAATTTTATGCAGGGAAGCTATTGAGGAGCGCACCTTTGCGGGCCATTTCTAGGAGCTCCATTCATCCGTTTCCAGTGCCGTCAGTTTTGATGGGTTCTTGAGATCTAGTAGAATAAAACGAGATCATCATTGTAATCCATTGGTACTTTCATGATGTACATTTAAAGCTTCGAATAGAAATAAGAAAGCCCCACCCACTTAGACAAAGGCCCAGAGACATGGGCGAGATTGCCAAACTCTGTTATCACATTTGGTGTTTATGGTTTGTTGTTCTTCATGCTCATTTTCAAATGTGTATATTGCTTAATGGCTGTTATGTTTCATCTATAATTATTCCTCTTTCATCAGTTTTCTTAAATGGTAAAATAACTCATGAAAAATAACTCAACCATTGTCGTTTAAAAGATCTATTTGGATCAGAGAGTCTGGTTGTGGTCATAGGTAGTAATACACCTGCCTTGAAGTTTGATGAAGTGGTCTCATCCTTGTTGTCAGAGGAGATGAGACGAAAGAACGAGGAAGGACAGAGAACATATGCATTATTTGCAAGAGGATGCTCCTAGGAAAGAAATAGATTTAAGTCCTCAAATGGGAGATCTAAGTCTAAGGGTAGATCTAAATCTCTCGGAAAGTTTGTAAAGGTATGCTGGAGATGTGGAAAATAAGGGCATTACAAGAAGCAATGTAGATCCAAAATTGAGAAAAAGAAGGGATTTGAAGAAGCTCCTTCTACCGAAGAAAATACCTCCAAGGAAGAAGGAGGGGATGTGTACTTGGATTCTTCAAGCACACATGTAGATCATGAGGCATGGTTGGTTGACTTAGGTACATCCTTTCATATGAATCCCCACGGGGAGTGGTTCTGTGAATATGAAAGATATGATGGAGGTAATGTTTTCCTAGGTGATGACTCGACAACTAGAATCATAGGATGAGGAAAAGTCATGTTGAGGATCACAGATGGAAGGATTAGAATCTAGTGTTCTGCACATCCCAAGTTTGGCCAGAAATTTTATTTATGTAAGAAAAATGGACAATGCGGGGGTAAAAACAATATTTGAAAANATGGGTGTAATAGTTCCATTGTTCCTGATATTGGAGTTGAAGAAGAAAAAACTCCTACAGTCTCTGGAGAAAAGGTTATGTTGTGGCATCAAAGACTGGGGAATATCGCAGAGAAGGGTCTTCGACTACTACACGGTAAAGGTATGGTTGAAGGTATGTCTAACTTCTCTCTGGTTTTTTATTTTTTTGAACATTGTGTATATGGGAAGCAGAATCAAGTAAGATTCCCCTCTAGTGCAACGAGGGCAGAATTTTTTTTACATCTAGTTCATAGTGATGTGTTTGGACCTGTGTCGGTTCCATCATTAGGAAAATATGTGTACTATGTGTCATTTATAGATGACTTCTTTAGGAATACTTGGATATATTTCCTCAGGAAGAAATCATAAGTCTTTGACAGGTTTAAATTTGTGTATAGCCGAGATGTGGTATTTAAAGAAATGAAGGATGATGTTAAACATGAAGTCCTACCAAGTAAGGAAGAACCATAAAAAATAGAGTTTGATTTAAAGGATGATGAATCAGACTATACAGACGAACAAGAATCAGAAGAAGAAGATCCTCATACTCCAGTATTGAGGAGATTGGTTCGAGAAAGAAGGGTACTAGAAAGGTATACTCCATCTGATTTTCATTCAAATTTTTCTTTGTCTATAACTGATGATGATCCTAGAACTGTTAGGGAGGCAGTGAATTCAGAGGATGGAAATATCTAGAAAAAGGTCATGGATGAAGAAATAACAGCCTTGGATAAGAATTGGGCTTGGGATCTTGTGGAGTTACCGACTGGAAGAAAGCCCATTGGAAGCAAATGGGTATTTAAAAAGAAGCCGAATGCAGAAGGTAAAGTGGAGAAATACAAAGCTTGGTTAGTAGCAAAGGGTTATTCCCAGGTTGAGGGAATTGATTTTGGTGAGATTTTTTCTCCTGTTGCAAAATTAACTTCTATAAGATTTTTGTTATCTATTGTTATTGCATTTGATTTTGAAGTAGAATAGATGGATGTGAAGAAAACATTCCTACATGGGGATCTAGAAAAATAAATCTATATGAAGCAATTAGAAGGATTTGTTGTGAAGGGAAAGAAGGAGCCGATATGCAAGCTGAAAAATTCCATGTATGGTTTAAAATAATCACCAAGGATGTGATATAAAAAATTTGATACTTATATGCTGGGACTTGGCTTCACAAGAAGCAAAGAGGATCACTGCATGTATTTTAAATTAATTGGTGATCATTTGATTTGTTTGGTCTTGTATGTGGATGACATGTTGTTGATAGGAAACAACAATGAGATTATCCAGGATGTGAAAACTCAGTTGTCCTCTAAATTTGACATGAAGGATCTTAGTGCTTCAAATTTCATTTCGGGCATGGAAATTAAAAGAGATCGAAAAAAGAGGAAACTCTGGTTAAATTAGAGAAAATATGTCGAGACAATATTGCATAGGTTTAATATGCAGGAATGTAAACTGATCAAGGTCCCTATTCTTGTTGGTGTAAAGTTATCTGCGGATTAGTGTCCCAAGACACAGGAAGAGGAGGATGACATGTCTCGTGTTTCTTATGCGAGTGTAGTTGGAATTTTGATGTATGCAATGGTTTATACTAGACTGGACATTTTTGCCTCATTTTTTGTGTCACCTCGATTTTCGTGTCCATTGTTGGGTGGTTTTTGGGCACATAGATTTTGCCGATGGTTTTCTATTTTTGGTTAAATAATTAGGGTTGTTGACTAATCCAGGTCATTGGGTTAGGGTTTTGGATGTCGTTGGCTCCTATATGTATATTGTATTGTAAACAATGTATCATTATGAATGAATATATAATATGTTGGTTTTCCCAGTTGGGGTTTCCAGGGAAAAAATATTTGTCTAATGTGTGTATTTTCCATTGTATCTTTTATGTTCTTTTATTGAAAATCTATTTGCAGTAAAATATTGTACAAGGTTAAAATCTACATTACTGACCAACTTTTAAAACATTCATGAAAGACTTGAGTTTTGGAAGAAGCAGATTTCGGCGATGTATAACAACTGGATGTTTTCCGCGGCCAAGTGGCTAACAACATACTTGGAACTAGGGGCTAGCCTTAACGAGAGCGCTTCTTCAACTTATTGCCAAAATGTTTGGATTTTCTTAGGTCGACCCACATATATATGCATTGGACTCCCGTATTCCAACAACTTGCTTCATGTCCATCTCGAAACATGTCATTGTGGTCGGGAAGACATACACTATAACATATCGAAGGGGAGCATACACAAGGAGATGATTTAGATAAGCACCACAACCCCACATCCAAAACCGGGCTTTTGACAGGTAGAGGACAAGAGCGGGAATGAACATCTCTATGGCTGATAGGGATGCTGCAGGGAGTCCTGGGCCCAAAGTAGCGGGAAAAAAGTCAGGAATTCATTGACTTCTATTTCACTAGGGGACTTTATAATTTTAGTCACTCTTTGAAATGGTTTTCTAGAATATAGTTTAATTATAATTTTCTTCACAAGCTAAGAAAGCAACACAACTATTATTTTGTACATCATGTTAATGTTAATTGAACTCTTATTTTGTACATCATGTTAATGTTAATTGAACTCTTAATTGGCACTCTTGATGTTGCTTTAAAAAACTGACATCTTCGAGCACCTCCTCTGCCTTATTTTTCATTCTATGGAGTCAACAAGATCTGTCTTATTTTTCACTCTACGGAGTCAACAAAAATCTTCTTATAGCATGGAGCCTCGTCTCTAGAAACGACGCTTAGTTGCCAACTACGGGAGGTAATTAATTGACATCATACGATTTTACGTTAATCTAAACAAATAAAATGTTGTTGTTTAATGTACTCTAACCTATCTTTTTGTGTAGGCATATCGAGATGAGGCAACCACACTGACCATTATGATTCAATTTACTCAGTAGTAAACTTTGAAAGCCTGGTTAAGATCAGAAACAAATGATACATACCTGCTACAAAAGCTCCAAAAGCACCTGACTAGAAATTCCGATAAATACCTGCTACAAAAGCTCCAGTTACACTATATATGTTTTTGAAAAACGACCTTGTAATAGAATTTACAGTTACAGCTATAAAATTTACAGTTACAACTACAGCCACAACCACAATTGCAGAGTGTTTGTTGGGTGACATTGTAGAGTTAGCTATAGAATTTACAGTTACAGCTACAACCACAATTGCATAGTGTTTGCAGAGTGTTTGTTCGACGAAACTGTATAGTTTTTGAAGTGCGTAAGTATTATCTCTTTGCAAAAACTATGGATCGTTGCTTTTGCTCATAATAGTTGTCATGGCCGCGTTGCAGGTCGAAAAGACAAGCTGGCCATTGTAATAGGTAACTATGATTTCTTTCAATTGAAAATCACTGTGAACTTCTCTTGTTTCCACTATTCTCATCGGGGTTAATGGACAAAGATCACATTCATATCCATCTCTCCATTCCACTGCTGGTTACATCTTGGGAGGAGTTGTGCTGACAGCAATAGTAGGGGCGTTCTTAACGTTTTATGCCAAGATGAGAAGGCATCCTCCTGGTAGCTCTACTTCAAAGGTGGAGAAATTCCTAAAAATTCCTAAAAGAGTATGCTTATGAAATGCCAATGCCAACCAGATATTCACTCCTTCACCTTAAGAAAATCACAAACAACTTTGCCGAAAAGTAGGGAGAAGGAGGTTATGGCGTGGTGTATAAAGGAAAGCTTCGGAACGGCGCTTTAGTGGCTGTCAAGCTTCTTGATAGGCATAGACACAACCAAACCCAGTTCATAAAGTCACAATTGGACGGGTCCATCACTTCAATTTGGTTTGTATGTTGGGGTATCACTTCTAGAAACAACATAGAAGAAATGCCATTTTTTGTTTTTACAATATAGAAACAACATACAATTCATATTTGTCATCTTTGTTCGGGTGGTCTTTATTAGCAACTCTATCCACTCTGCAATCACTCGGTTTCGCTCTTTTCTTCTCCACACTTTCGAGCTACCTCTTGATCCATTTAAAGTGTAACCGCTTCAGGCCATCATCGATGTATTCGCAGGATTGACACTTCTTGACTACTCCAAAGTATGTTGGAATAATGGAGAAATTAGAATACTTAGTTAAGATCTGTGTAACTAAGTTATTGTGTGTCTTTCATATTTAGGTTTGGATTAGTTTCAGATCCACTAAGATAGGGGTTTGTTATAGGCTTACCTAGCCTATTTATCTGTAAGTAATTTATCAAAGTAATATAGCAGCTTATGTGAGCGTAGACTCACTCACAGGTGATGTGCCCTTGTGGCCTCACACTGTTATGAGATTAATTGATCTCTGTCTATAATCTAACTTGGTATCAGAGCCAGCGTTGAGGAGTGAGGAGTCGCGGCGTTGAGTGTAAGCCCGCGCTGTTGTGAACAGCCGAGGAGCTGGCAGCTGTTGGTGCTGTGGAGTCCGTGACTGTGAGCCTGCTCGTGTTGAGGAGCTGCGACCGTGAGCCGTGAGCCTGGTGCAGCGCGCGACTGTGAGCCAAGTTAGATTATAGACAGAGATCAATTAATCTCATAACAGTGTGAGGCCACAAGGGCACATCCCCTGTGAGTGAGTCTACGCTCACATAAGCTGCTATATTACTTTGATAAATTACTTACAGATAAATAGGCTAGGTAAGCCTATAACAAACCCCTATCTTAGTGGATCTGAAACTAATCCAAACCTAAATATGAAAGACACACAATAACTTAGTTACACAGATCTTAACTAAGTATTCTAATTTCTCCATTATTCCAACATTCCCCCTTAATGGAGAAATGGATTTTCTACCAAACATAATAGAGCAGAACATAACATGCTTGCTAGTCTCAGTCTCAGCTAAGTTTACAAATTAACAATTTCATCTTAACCTTTCTTGATCTTAGATAGTGATATAGATGGAGCTTCTTCCTTGGCTTGCTACGCCATATATGTTTCATCTTGACTCTACTCTGCTTCATAGCCCTTTTTACTTTGTTCCTCCGCATTTTGGAATTTGACTTCTGATTATTGTTCTTTGTCCTCAACACTTCTGCATTTTCTTTGTCCTAAGAACATTTGTCTTTAATGTTCGCAAATGCTTCCAACTCCACATAGCCTCGACACTGAATTATCCTATGGATACACTACCATCCGTGAAATCCCCCCCGAAGAGCAAATTTCGACAGTTATATAGGACAGTGATCTGATTACTGGACATTTTCAGCAGTCAATCATACAATTGACCTTCTTTAAACACACTACAACAATATAGACAAGGATAACCTTTAAATGACGATCTTGAAGCATCGAAGTACAACAAGAATCTCTAGCTTTTAACAGACTGTAAACATAATCAAACTAGCAAAATGTTCTTGTGGCCCCGAAAAACGTCAAGAACCACTAATTTAAATTATGGTACTCTGTTCTTATAGTTTATTCTTCATTAAATAATTTTACAATACAACACACCACACCGCACAATTAATATGTATATATTATCAAGAGTGAAACTCAATAAAATAGTGACCATAAAAAACCACCGCTTCAATTCACAGTCTTCTTCAATAGCCAACAACTACATTAAACAAATGACGGCTTCCCATATACTTAGCGATGCATCTGCTTTTATTTCTCAATTTGCATCAATCAGTCTCTCAATCATAATTGACTCTATTGCACTCTCATCCGCTATCTGATTATTATCAGATCCTCTCTCCGAACGCAACCCTAAAATCTTCATCCTTGTCTCCCTTGGCGGCTATATTGATTGTGGTTCAACAGCTCCTCTTACTGGCGTGCATCTCCAAGACTATAATAACTAGCACCTCCTCGCACATACTCCACAGACAAGCAAATAAAAATAAGAATAAACAATCCACTCTCACGCATACCTGGGCCTCCCGTGAGGGAGTTACGCAGAGCACTCAGGCTCTGATACCATATTACAAATCAAATGCACATTAAAACCATATTTCATTACGTATAGTCACAATATAAATACAACTACAAGTAGCTTAAGATAACTATCTATCTTAAGTACACAATCTAGATAGTTGATAATATTTCAACTCTCCGTAACAAACTCAAACCAAATACTAATCATGGCATTTAGCCATTATTCTCCAACACATATTTCGATGATGATGACAAGAGGGACGTCGGGATATGTTGCGCCATAGGTGTGGTCGAGAGATATGGATCCCGTTACAGATAAATTAGATGTTTATAGTTTTGGATTTCTCTTGCTAGAGATTGTTGGGGGTAGAAAGAATATTGATGTCCAGGTGAGCTGGTCAAGTCAGTTATACTTCCCTGAGTGGGATTTCAAGTTGATTGAGAGTGGTGAGTTGGGGATGAGATTGAGAGGAGGAGAAATGGAAGCTGCAGAGGAGGAGAAGGCGAGGAGACTTACAAAATTTGGATTGTGGTGCATTCAATACAACTCCAGAGATCGTCCTTGTATGACAAGGGTTGTTCAATTGCTACAAGGAAATGGAGAGGACGTCCTCAATCCTCCATTTCCCTTCAATTCCTCGGCTACGCCTGGAAATCCTATATTGTCTTCTACAATAAATTCTTCTTCAATTGAAATTGCATTCTAGATTTGACCGTCTTACGCAAACCAGTCTTTGCATTGTTGCGAATCAATCGCCAGACTGGATACCATACTTTGTGAAAATGACTCGATGACTACTATGGAGGAAGGTGACAACTCCCGTTTCTTTTTTACACTCTTAACATTGTGCATTCTTTACCCTTCTACACTGACTTGAGCTTACACAATGTTAGATATGACAAAACAAGAAGAAAAGAAGATAATACACATAATACAGATAGGGAACAACAATGTGTAGAGTGCACAGCGTCGAGTGCATTTAATTAAGGGAAAAGTGTTGAGCTAAATAAGCTCTAGCAAATCAAGAAGATCAAGAACCTTGGACTCGTACTATGTTGAGGTTTACAGCTAACACTCCCTCTTAAACTCAACTTTTGAGGTTTACACCTAATAA
>SNQJ01S0036403.1:37467-54602 GCA_010110895.2 Picea sitchensis
TTAATTAAGGGAAAAGTGTTGAGCTAAATAAGCTCTAGCAAATCAAGAAGATCAAGAACCTTGGACTCGTACTATGTTGAGGTTTACAGCTAACACTCCCTCTTAAACTCAACTTTTGAGGTTTACACCTAATAATCCCTCTTAAACTCAAATTTTGAGGTTTACACCTAACACTCCCTCTTAAACTAAACTGATAAAGCCTAAGTGTTGCATTTGGAAATAAAAAATGGATTTACCCAATGAATTTTAACAAAAACAAAAAAAAGGAATTCAGAAATGAAAATGCMTGCTGGTCTATGTCTCAGCTAGGCTTACAATACCTAACAACAAAACTAGACTTCAACTATTCACTTGAGTTGGGTTTCTTCTTTCTCTTCTTTCAAACTCTGTATTGTTCTAATCTGGTCATTTTTTTCATTTTGGCATTGATATTGAAGTCTTCGTGCTTTGCCTTTTGTTTTTGTCGCTGCAAATTCATATTCAGAATTTGATCAAGTTTCTTATGCATGTTTCTTTCATCTTCTTCTGCAACAAATTTGTCTTTGACAGTGGGTTGATGCCACCTCTGCAAACTAGCATCAATGCTCTTCACTCCTTGGGCTATACAATCAGCAGATTGCTTCCACATTAACTTAGAACACAATATGATTTCTTCAAGATTCCATTGCATGAAGATGGTTTCAAATTGGTCTTCATTGAAATCCTCATCCATGTCTTCATCTTCTTCTTCTGGCTTCTCTCCTGCATAATCAAACAACTTGTCAATATGATATAAAAAATTATAACATGAACCATATTGGTTCTCCTCTTTCTGTTCTTTCTGAGAGCAGTTACCATCATCATCATCATCATCATCATAGATTGATTGTTCAATCCATTTCAAATCTGTATCAACAACATTATCCTTTGCTTCAACCGCTTCATTGGTAGTCATAAGTGTAGTATCTTGAATGCTACTGTCATCAAACTTTCTTTCAAGCACTGCTTCTACAATCACCAAATCATCCACTTGGTTTTGAATGCCAAGAAGGATTCCTTATTCAAACATCAATTCATCAATTTTCTTCTTCTCTTCCATTATCTAAAGGTACTCATCATAAGATAGGTTATCATCATCAAATTTAACTTCAAGATTTCTTATCTCTATTTCAGAGAGGCCAATTTTTGCACAATGTTCATCAATCATCATTGATGTTGATCCTTTGTTGTCATCAACAAACACTAGAATAATTTCATCAATGCGGGTTGTTGTATTGATAGCTTCACCATCAGTTGCTACAATTTTCTCATGCTCTGCTTCACACACAAATGCACCTTCTTTCTCTTCCTCTGGTATCTCTCCTTCACACACAGATGCTTCTTCCAGAGTGAAAACATTCGATAAATTGTTTCTCCCTCTTTCACTATACTCTATTTCCAGAATACTCCAAACTTCTTTCAAAGATGTTGTTGCAACATTGTGCAACATACTATCATCCGAGGATTGTTGGATGAGCTGCAATGCTAATGCCTCCCTTTCTTGATCATGTAGATTATGATAACAGTCTGCAAGACACACAAAAACATTCATTCTAACATACCAACATTCAAAATTCTTACCATTATACTGTGGCGGTAATCGTAGATTCATGCTCATGTTGCTCCAAATATAATCATTTTTTCGTCTAATCTACTTCATGCGTGAGCTCCTCAGGTACAACTGGAACTTCTTCATTTATCTTTGCAAATATGCTGCCATTTATTTGTTGTTCTCTTTCCATATCTATCTGAGATCTATTCTGGACTTCCTGAGTCGTCTTTGCTTACCCGTGACATCATTTCTTGGTTGTTCATTCACCAATTCGATCACACTTGTGGATTGACTATTCTATCTCATCACATTGATATTGCTTGATGAAAACAAACAACGAAATTCGGGCTCTAGCCTCTTTTAAAAATTAGATCTATAGGAAATTTCTTATTTCCTGGTATGGATCTTGCTGGATCTAATTATCCAAGCACAAGATATTTCAGAGAAAGAACTCCGAGCTAGGTTCTTTATGGAATGTAACCCTTTAATAGCAGAATCGGGCTATCTGAGTGTACTCGAGAGCCAAAAACAAATTAAAGTTCAACTTCTCATGTGACCAGGGGCTGAAAATCAAGCACTCTGGGACTTCGAGCTTCGTTCGTTTTGACGCGTTGTTGGCAGCAATGATATAATTTATAAGCTTCCTACACAGGGTCTCTAAATTTTCATTACTCGTCATGAGCATTGTCACTAAACGACACTTGTCACTTATCGCTTTTTACGTACCTTCTTTTCAATTTTTGTTTTCATGACCATAAGCATGAAAACTCGCAGTTGGAGTTGACATTTTCTTTTGATTTTGATTAAAGGAAAATTTCTCATGGTGTTTATTATACAATTGTCATATTTTTGCTATGAACATGATTGTTCTCCTTGTTTATGACCCCTTGGTTCTTAACATGCCTTGGTTGCATAAGTGAAAGACCCCCATTCATTAATATTCGATTTTTGTATTGATATTGATGGATTTTTTATTCATGACACTTTGAATTATTCAATTTTTATTCGATGCACTCACCTTTGTAATCAAACTATAAATGCGCGCATTATGGTTTTAAAAGTGTTATGATCCTAGTATGTACCCAATGCCAAGGTGGCATACGAAGTACATCATGCCATTACTCTTCTGCATGGTCTCGGGCTTCACGAAGTCGCTCACACACTTAGTGATTCACACCCTGCCCATCGTTTCAATTATCACAGCAAGTATTGGTAAGGCTTGGGGTTATGGCTTTGTGGCGTTCTTCCAAACCCTACCTGTGTATTCTCTGTTAATTACCAGTCTATTCAACATGGCTCCAGTGGTAAGGGTCGAGCCGAATTGCACACAAACCCTATTATCATTTGATAATGCCAGGCATGATTTAGAGAGGAATGGTTGGCATTTATTCATCGAAAAATTTGAGGGTTTCAATCTTCGAGTCGCCCAGGAGTTTGCCTCGACCTTTGATGGCTACAGGGCAAAGATAGGTGACGTGCAGTTAGAAGTAACAGAAGAGTTCTTAAGCCAAGCCACGGGTTTGCCAGCTGTCGGGCAAAAATGGTTCAAGAATGCAAAAGTTGAAGAGGTCCCCTGCACTTTGATGTTCACCTCACGAAAAATTACTAGTTGCGACCGAGGTATGCCAGTGTCATCCTTAAAACCTAGGTGGCATGATCTACTTGCTATTCTGAAGAAATTCATTACGTGTGAAGGAAGATTCGGATTAGTTTTCCTATATCATCTACGCTTGCTTATGAGTTTCATTGGCTTTTCACTGAATATGCCCTACTACCTGCTTAGAAGCCTGTATAAGATGGGTAAACGATTTAGGAAGCAAAGGTCAGATTCAAGTTCATTTCACCATGGGCTCATCAAAATTATCCTTGTGCACCAGTTACAATTACAAAACGATTGTTGGGATGCATTTATTTCATGAAATGGCTTTGGCAACAGTGAGTTGGGATAGGTTGATAAGCTGGTTATCGTGGGAACCCTTGTGAAACCTATCGCCTCTTCCCCACCGCTACAGGCCTGTGATTTTTCCCCAAATAACGAACCCTCAATCTTCCCTAATATTATCCAATAGGACAATCAACTGGGTTCGCATCCAAAGGATAGCACTAAAACTGTTATAAAACCTACAGGGAAAAAGCACAAGGGCAACGTTGATGTTAATTTTAAGAACAAAAGAGATGGTCGTTTAATTTCTCAATGTGCTCGAAATAAATTGAAACCCCATGCAGACACAATCAAAAAAATTGAAGTGAGTGGAGACTCAGATTCATAAATTGAGAAATTCCTGGCTGAAGAGGACCCTGTGTCATATGGGTTTTACCCTGATGGACCCTACGACTATGTAAACAATTTGCCTCCTTGTCTAAAGGATAAATCAGAATTTCCTTCCATTCAACTCTGTGATAAGCCTACCATTCACATGGAAGATTCACGGACCCATAATGTTATTCATGCACACTCTTTGTAGTCGCAGTGTGAGGTATGTCGATCATGGATAGACAGGTATTATACCGATGTTCCATTATTACAGTCGCGACTTAAATCTTTAAAAGATCAAGTGGATATGTTGACAGACGAGAAAAACAGACTCCAATCCATAACCCAAGCAAAGGAGAAATGCCTAAAAACTACAGGATCTGTCATTTTCAAAAATGTAGAGGCAGCCACAACTATCATAAATTCCAAAGTTTCTTGACTTGATTTGGTTTGTGATTTGAGGTATGAATTAGTTAGCATAATCATTTGTTTTTTTTAGAGTAGGATATTTGATTTGATTAGATAAATTGTTTTTATTATTAGAATTAGTTTCTTTTATTTTTATAAAATAAGATTGCATGTGCTATTTTAACTTGCTACAGAATCGTAAGATTCTGTAGCCAGTTAAGAAAATTCGAAGTGTTTGATTTGATAATTGAAGACATATATGAAATTTTCTTATTTTCATTTATTTTCAGGAAGATTAAGGAGTCCATCATTTCTAAGATGGTAGGAGACACTTCTGAAGATCTCCTATGCCATATCTGTTATCCATTTTGATAGACAAAATTAGACTCTTGATGTTTTTGATATTTAGTAAAATCTGGGTGGTTGCATCCCCCATTATTTTGAAATAGATTTGATATTATCAACAGGAAACAATTTTTTTTCCTGGAACCTATATAAGCATGTTATTTTGTAAACATTGGGGCATCGCATCCTGAAGGCAAGACTATGGATGTGTCGTTACAGACTTGAATGGAAAATAATATTCATCACAGCTTTTGCTTTTCTATATTGTGTTTTTATTCAAGTCATGTTTGTTTCAATTTGTAAACAGATTATGATTGCTTTTGTCAACATAGTTCATTACAAGTTGATATCATTTGATTTACATATGTTGTCCATATTTCCTGTTCCAGAAATAAATACACAGTGATTATCTGTCCAACTTAAATCAGTAGATTCATCTCTAGTTTATGTTGAATGTCCGCATGCAAATTCTTACCGAAAGATTTATCTCGTCGTAGCAATTTGCAAATCATATGATCACTGTAATTCTATCTATTCAATGTTCTATTGTTATAATTAGATCTCCATCATCCTCATTCCTTATTTATTAGGGATAGTTCCAACATCTGCAGCAGGTTTACTTCGCCAGATGAAAGTGGATGGATATTCAACAACGAACATATATTGAATGCAATAACAGGTCAGTTTGTTGTTTGTTTTTCATTAGTTAAATGAATATAGAAATTTCTTTTAGTTGAAATACTTTCTATTATCTGTTAGTGCCCTTTTAAAATTAGATAGTTTGACGTTTGATTTCTTGAGTATAAACATCTAAGAAAATAAATCAAAAGATTAGTTAGTAATTTCACTTTTCTTTTCACTGTTGTTTAAAAGCATCAATTTAACTTTGATTTTCACGGATTTAGATTAAAATGCGTAATTTGAATATATTGTACATATATTATAAATAGAATTATTATATATATACAAATTGTACATATATAGTTAATTGTACATACAGATTTTAGTAATTGTTATTCATTAGATTATTGTTTTTCCTTTAGTTATTTTTTCTTTCTTTAGGACTTAGATCGGCTAATGGAGCTGCAAAACCCATCGGAGTGGATTAATTCAAATGGCTTGGGTTAATTAGACAACCTCAGACTGGATTCACTCCTCCAGTTAACGAGCAGTCAATTTCGCCCATCAACAAATGGCGCTAGAAGGAGGGCCTGAAAACTATTGATGGCACATGGAGGTCGCAAGACTCCTCCCCCACACACTCGCTCACCTGTAGTGACAAGAAGTCGTTACAAAGGCAATATTGTCTCCCAAACAACAACCTCATTCAACGATATTCCACAAATAGTTGTTGAACCAACAACACCAAACCCCACAGGATATGACATTCAAGAAATTGTCTGTCAATCCCTCATAAGAACACACAGTGCCTTAGCCCGTACTAGACAACTTGGTCGACCGTTGAACCAACCATTAGACTTCTCTGATATCAGGGAACAACTCAGAGGTACTGATCTCACCTTAAACCCTATAGATCTGGATCATATTCTCAATCCTGTAGGTGGAGGATCTGGTATTCCACCATCACCACCACCTTCGTCTCCTTCTTCTTCAGGAGGAGAGTCATCCGATGAAGGCAGCTCTTCATCTCAGCCTTCAACACCACCCACACCTATGGAAAATCCAAACAATCCTGCCAGACCTTGGCTCGACCAAGATGCAGTGGTCATACCTGGGCCCCAACATACCTTACCTAAACACCCGGAGAAATGGATCCCTAAATTTGACCCAGACTCCAAGTAGATCGTTGAAGATCATATCAAAAATTTTATGCTAGCCATCAGGCTCCGTAGTGTTGAGCATGAAGATGTAGTGTGCAGATTGTTTCCCTACACTTTTGAAGGCAATGCCTCTACATGGTATTTTGCCCAACAGCCCCACACCATCGTGTCATGGGATAAATTTGAGTCATGTTTCCTTGAGAAGTTCGGAGATGAAAAATATCCTAAATTTCTAGTCATGGAACTTTCTAGTTTAAAAATGAACCCCAAAGAAAAGATCAAAGATTTTAATCAAAGGTTCCTGACACTAAAAAACCGAATCCCCACAGATTCGATGCCTGCCGAAAGTCTTTTTGTAGCATACTACATGAAAGCCTTGCATCAAAACATAGCCATTTGGATAAAGAGGTCCAAGAAATCCACATTGTTAGAAGCCTTTGAAGAGGCGAGTCAAATTGAGAAAGATATTCTTAGATTAAAGGATTGTACCTCTAATGAATTAGAAAACCCCTCGTCCTCCAAGAAGAAAATCGAAATCCTTCCAAGACCCCTCCAAAACAAAGCCCAACTAGAAAATTCAGATCTAGAAAACTTGCAGAAAGTCGTTCAGAAGTTATCCAATCAGGTTATAGATTTAAAAAGATCAACCGAAGAAGCTTCTTCGAGCAAAGGGCCTTACAAATCCCCTTTCAGGAAGCCTTTTCCCACAAACCGACCGAACCCAACTTCTAAAGGCCTAAACTTAGAAAGCTTACAGTTTGCTATCCAGACGATTCTAGAAGCACATGATAACTTAGTGCCCCCCGAAATTCTTGAAGAAGCAGCTGAACTAGAGACTGTAGAAGAAGAGGAACCCTCTCCAAACATTTTCGGACATTTTTCAGGCTAATTTCAAAACAGTACATCCTTATAACACTAGGAGAAAAACATCAAACAAGCCTTCTTCTGAAACTGCAATTATTGTTCCTCCAAAACAGTCCAAATATGTCAAAACTAAACAGAATTCATCAGCCCCAAATTTAGAATATGATTTGATTGAGGATCTAAAGAAAATCAGGGCTAACATTTCTGTTTATGAATTATTATATTTCCTTTTCTGTTGCAAAAGATGTTGCAGAATATTGCAGAAAACAACAAGAATAGCAATCCGAACATCAATAAAATTGCTGAAAATAGCACCAAAACACCTCAAAAGGTCTCCGCCAAAATGACATCCGAGCCTCAAGACAAAAGATACCTTCCTGTAAAAAGTGTAACAAATATAGATAAATTAGTTTCAGGGGCTGCGATTAAAAAACAATAGACTTCTACTGTTAATACTCGCAAAAATGTCCCTCCCTTTCTGTTGACTTTTGAAATTTTCAATAGGAATGTACATAACTGTATGACAGATTCAGGAGCATCATCCAACGTAATGCCTTGGTCTGTCTGTCAAAAAATTAATGCCGAAGTTCAACCGTCCAGCTTGAAAATTATTCAGCTTGATCAAACTAACGTTAAAGTAATAGGTGAATTGAAAGATGTGCTTATCAGATTATCATCTAATCCTAAAGTCCATCAAGTGATTGATATCATTGTTGTGGATATCCCAGAAGTATATGGTTTGTTTTTAAGCAGAGATTGGTCAGAACAATTACATGTCTATTTTGCAACAGATTGGTTTCACTTATGGCCGCCCGAGAATGGGAAGCCTAACAGGATCAAAGTGAATCGTGAACATTATCTTAAGCTCACGGTGACTGATTTAAATGATCCCAATGAACCATTTACTGCTTCTGCCGATTTGCCTGAAATACAGGGGATGGACACTTTCTTCGACAATTTCATGGCTGAAACCTCTACTATTACTGATCCCAAACAATATTCCAAAATTTTGACATGTACATAGCCAACAACCTCATCTCAATGGTCACATATGCCCAATGAAAATCAAATTTTGTCTCTTTATTTCGATGGGTCAAAATCCAAGCAAGGAGCTAGTGCAGGATGCATGCTCATTGATCCAGTAGGTAACAAGACTTTGATTTCTTTCCGTTTAGAATTCGAATGTACAAATAACATAGCCGAATATGAGGCACTCCTGCAAGGTCTCAGAAAAGAACTGGATTTAAACATTCAGAATTTGACTGTTTTTGGTGATTCAGAAATAGTGGTTAGACAGGTAAAAACTTCTATCCACTGTTTATCTCCGCACCTAAAAAGCTATTAGACTGAGGTATGGAATTTGATGAACAATTTTTCTGTGTTTAACATAAATTCTATTCCTAGATTGAATAATATTGAAGCTGATTTGCTAGTTAACGTCGCTTCAAAACTTTTCCCTGCAGAAGGCCTATCTCAGAATGCATTTTCAGTTGAATTGTTGTTCAGACCATTCGTGCCAGACAACATTACAAATTGGAGAGTATTCGATGATGATCAGTAGATCATCAGTTTTCTACACATGGAAGAAACTTTTCAGGGTGCAGTGATTGTTGAAGGCACCCATGACGAAAATCTTCGCGACTTTACGGTAATACCTGATCCAAGATCCCCAGAATCTACATCGGATATGGTAAACTCTATCCCAAAATCTGTGGTTAAATTAGAAAATTTTTATGATCTTCATGATAAATTCATAAAATCAGTGAATTGTAAAACGAAAAGTTGTTCCTTGACATACGAAAAAGTAAATTTAGAAACTAAAGACAATCCACAGTGCGTCAATTTGGGGTTGGGATGTTCTGAGAAAGAAAAGGTAGATTTCATTAAATTGTTCAAGGAATTCAAAGATGTATTTGCTTGGACTTATGAGGACCTAAAGACCTTTGACCCTAACATCATACAACACACTATTCCCATCAAAAACAAAACCCAACCCTTCCAACAGAAGTTAAGAAAGATGCACCCGAAACTAGAACCAACAGTCAAGAAAGAATTAAACAAACTCCTGAACGCTAAAATAATCTTCCCAGTTAGGCACACGCAATGGGTCTCTTATCTTGTCCCTGTGAGGAATAAGAGTGGTGAAATCCGACTATGTGTCGATTTTTAAAATTTAAACCGAGTGTCTGATAAAGATAACTACCTGGTCCCTCCCATGGAGCAGATCCTTCAACATGTATCTGGCTCCGAAAGATTATCCTTGTTGGATGGTTTTTCAGGGTATAACCAAGTGCTTATGTCTCCTCTAGACCAACTCAAAACCACTTTCCATACTCCATGGGGTACCTATGCTTATAGAAAGATGCCCTTTGGGCTCATAAATGCCGGTGCTACTTTTCAGAGAGCGATGGATATCGCTTTCCACTGTTTAATCAATCAATCTGTAGTAGTTTACTTAGATGACATCACCGTCTTTTCAAAAAATAAAGAAGATCATCTAGCCCACCTAAGATCTGTCCTGTAGTGATGTCGTAAGTATGATATTTCTTTGAATCCTAAAAAATCGGTCTTCGCAGTAGAACAAGGTAAACTCCTCGGATTCATTGTATCAAATGAAGGGATGATTATTGACCCTGAAAGGACCCAAGTCATTTCAAAACTGCCCCCTCCCTCGTCAAAAAAGTCCATGCAATCCTTCTTAGGATAGATAAATTTTGTTAGGAGATCCGTCCCCATCTTTTCAGAAATGGTGAGGCCATTACAAAACTTAATAAAAAATATGTATAGTACCATTGGGTACCTTTAGAAAGTCAAGCTTTTGATTTAATAAAAAAGGCCATAGTAGACGCTCCTTCTCTAATGAGTCCTGATTTTTCGCGACACTTCACTCTATACACGTTTGCCTCTGATAGATCTTATGCTGCTATCCTAACCCAAAAGAATGCTGAAAACAATGAAGTCCCAATTGCTTTTATGAGCTCAGCCTTCAAGGGAGCATAACTAAATTACCCAGTTGTAGATCAACAAGCCTATGCTATTTTTAAGGCAGTAAAACACTTTCGATCTTATCTGCTGAAATCCAGGACGAAAATTATTGTCCCTTACCCTGCTGTCAGAAATTTGTTAGTGCAAAAAGAAATGGGTGAAAAAAGAGCTAACTGGGTCACATCCTTACAAGAATACGACCTAGAAATCACCCCAGCAAAAATTGTTAGAGGCCAAGGTCTATGTAAGTTGGTTACTGATTCAGCTACAGAACAACAAAATGAAACTGATACGTTAATTTCAGGACAACCAAATCAAAATCAAATTTGTTGTGCACAAAACCTTACTAGTCCTTGGTACAATGACATCAAGTTTTATCTTATGCACGGATCAGCTCCCCAGCACCTTGACCCGAAAAAGAGAAGATCTTTAAGGCTAAAATCTGCCTCATATCAGCTAGTAAACCATATTTTGTTTCGCCAAAATTTTGATGGGATACTAATGCACTTCCTTGAAAAAGATGAAGCAGAAAAATTCTTATTGTAGTTACATACAGGGGAAGCTGGTGGGCATTTTGGTGGAGACACCACTGCCCACAAAGTATTGAGGGCGGGATATTAGTGGCCCACCCTTTTTAGAGACGCCCATACCTTGTGCCGCAAATTTGTAATCTGTCAAAAGGCATCTGGACGCATACAGAAACCAGCTTTCCCGTTGCAACCAGTTTCGATAGATCAACCTTTTCAGCAGTGGGGCTTGGATATTATAGGTCCAATCAATCCTGCATCCTCACAGTAGCACAAATACATCATAAAATCCATTGATTATTTCACTATATGGTCTGAGGCTGCCCCATTAAAAGCTGTAAATACCAGTCAAGTAATATCCTTTTTGAATTCAAATATTATTACTTGTTTTGGTATTCTTGAATGCTTGGTATTTGACAATGCCTCTTATTTTTCGTCTCTTAAAATGAATGATTTTGCTTTAGGAAAGGGAATAAAATTAAAATACTCTGCCAACTATTACCCTCAAGGCAACGGTTTGGCTTAATCAACCAATAAAAACCTAATTAAAATTATCAAGAGAACTGTTTCTGAGAATCATAAAAATTGGCATAATGCGCTTTTTAATGCAATCCGGGCTAACAGGGTAACCCCTAAAGCTGTTGTGGGAAATTCCCCCTTTTTTTCTCATTTACGGTAGGGAAGTGATTCTTTCACCGCATATCCTTCTTCCATATCTGCAGTTATCGCAGAAGGTGCAAGAAGAAGACTTCCCTCCCTTGGAAAGTCGGATTAACACCTTGTTGAAATTAGAAGAAGTAAGGGCTCAAGCAAAACGAAAAATTGGATCAACATCAATTCATTGTTAAGAACTGGTTTGATTCCAATTATACCTCTGACAGAAATTTTGAGGTAGGCAATGTTGTCCTCAAATGGGACAAACCTCATGAGGGAAAATGAGAGCATACTAAGTTTCAGAACTTGTGGTTGGGACCATTTTTAATTGCTGAGAAATTGGGTCCCAGTTCCTTTCGCCTGCAGAATCTAGAGGGACAACCAAACACCTTCTCGGTGAATGGCCAAGCTCTAAAAAAATAATTTACCTGATGACTCATCCAAGCACCCCTTGTAAATATTTTCTGTTTTTGTTTTCTTTGTTGTTTGCTTTTCTTTTCTGGGTTTTTTTTATTTTCTTTTCTATTGGCCAGTCTTTCTTTTTGAAACACACATGCTTGCATCACGGGCTAGCTCAGACGAAGAGAACATAAAAAGTTTCCCCTCGAGATTAACTATTGTAAGCTGTCATAACATTGATTATTGTATTTTTCTAAAAATCGTCACCTTGTTAAAAATGACTTTTGTTTAGAAAAACGTTTTCTCGGTTTCAACCTGTAATTGAGGGCATTCGCGACCATCTATAAAAGTCTTTTTACGCTGTCCCTATTCTTTAAGAGAACGACTCAACAATGTCTCCCTGCTCTTGAAAGACGGTTTTATTAAAAAAAAAAAAACATTTTTGGATCTCGATGAAGGACAACATAATATATATTTTTTTTTAATCTGCGATTTAAAAACTGGAATTTTCAGCGTCACCCTGCTCTATCAAATATTTCAAAAAACTATAACATCAATAAATTTTCAAAGAGCTGTGGGAAGTGTTTATAAACCCCCCGGGACACTGAACAGGTCTTCTAGCAATGGGTAAATGCATGCATGATGCCAAGATAACTTTGTCGAGGTATTGAATAGGCCTGCTGGCAGTGAAGCAATGTCAGGTAAATGGAAATTCTCAGGCATGGATCTCGTTTTTTAAGCCTTAAAATTCCTTCATTTATGATCTGGAGTTTCTTGACAAGATACATACATCAGAGTGGGTTAATTGACATCCCTGTCGAGGCCATGGATGCCTGCTGGCAGTAGTGGCCCTGTCAATAGTATTGGAGATTTTAACTTAACTTTGTGACTCCCTTTTGTTTGGTTTGTCACCAGTTTTTGTTTCTTTAAATAAAGGTTGTCTGAGACTGGGCACTATCGTGATTTTTTGGGATGCTCAAACAGTTTTTCGGTTGTTCTCGATTTGAAGTTTTTCTGATTATCCTAATCTGAACTCGTTCATTTGGCAGAGATAACTGCTTCTCCCAGTGTGTCGCCATTGTTGGCAGCAATGATATACTTTATAAGCTGCCTACACAGGGTCTCTAAATTTTCATTACTCGTCATGAGCATTGTCACTAAATGACACTTGTCACTTATCGCTTTTTACGTATCTTCTTTTCGATTTTTGTTTTCATGACTGTAAGCATGAAAACTCGCAGCTGGAGTTGACATTTTGTTTTGATTTTGATTAAAGGAAAATTGCTCATGGTGTTTATTATACAATTGTCATATTTTTTCTATGAACATGATTGTTCTCCTTGTTTATGACCCCTTGCTTCTTAACATGCCTTGGTTGCATAAGTGAAAGACCCCCATTCATTAATATTCGATTTTTGTATTGATATTGATGGATTTTTTATTCATGACACTTTGAATTATTCAATTTTTATTCGATGCACTCACCTTTGTAATAAAACTATGAATGCGCGCATTATGGTTTTCAAAGTGTTATGATCCTAGTATGTATCCAATGCCAAGGTGGCATACAAATTACAGCATGCCATTACTCTTCTGCATGGTCTCAAGCTTCATGAAGTCGCTCACACACTTAGTGATTCACACCCTGCCCATCGTTTCAATTATCACAGCAAGCATTGGTAAGGCTTGGGGTTATGGATCTATGGAATTCTTCCAAACCCTACCTATGTATTCTCTGTTAATTACCAGTCTTTTCAACATGGCTCTAGTGGTAAGGGTCGAGCCGAATGGCACCCAAACCCTATTATCATTTGATAACGCCGGGCATGATTTAGAGAGGAACGGTTGGCATTTATTCATCGAAAAATTTGAGGGTTTCAATCTTTGAGTCACCCAGGAGTTTGCCTTGACCTTCGATGGCTACAGGGAAAAGATAGGTGATGTGTAGTTAGAAGTAACAGAAGAGTTCTTAATCCAAGCCACGGGTTTTCCAGCTGTCAGGAAAAAATGGTTCAAGAATGCGAAAGTTGAAGAGGTCCCCTGGACTTTGATGTTCACCTCACGAAAAATTACTAGTTGCGACCGAGGTATGCCAGTCTCATCCTTAAAACCTAGGTGGAATGATCTACTTGCTATTGTGAAGCAATTCATTACGTGTGAAGGAAGATTCGGATTAGTTTTCTTATATCATCTGTGCTTGCTTATGAGTTTCATTGGCTTTTCACTGAATATGCCCTACTACCTGCTTAGAAGCATGTATAAGATGGGTAAACGATTTAGGAAGCAAAGGTCAGATTCAAGTTTATTTCACCATGGGCTCATCAAAATTATCCTTGTGCACCAGTTACAGTTACAAAACGATTGTTGGGATGCATTTATTTCACGAAATGGCTTTGGAAACAGTGAGTTGGGACAGGTTGATCAACTGGTTATCGTGGGAACCGTTATGAAACCTACCGCCTCTTCCCCACCGCTACAGGCCTGTGATTTTTCCCCAAATAAAAAACCCTCAAGCTTCCCTAATATTATCCAATAGGACAATCAACCGGGTTCACATCCAAAGGATAGCACTAAAACTGTTATAAAACCTACAGGGAAAAAGCACAAGGGTAGCGTTGATGTTAATTTTAAGAACAAAAGGGATGGTCATTTAATTTCTCGATGTGCTTGAAATAAATTGAAACCCCATGCAGACACAATCAACGTGATTGAAGTGAGTGGAGACTCAGATTCAAAAATTGAGAAATTCCTGGCTGAAGAGGACCCTATGTCATATGGGTTTTACCTTGACGGACCCTACGACTATGTAAACAACTTGCCTCCTTGTCTAAAGGATAACTCAAAATTTCCTGGCATTCAACTCTGTGATAAGCCTACCATTCACATGGAATATTCACTGACCCATAATGTTATTCATGCACACTCTTTGCAGTCGCAGTGTGAGGTATGTCGATCTTGGATAGACAAGTATTATACCGATGTTCCACTGTTACAGTCACGACTTAAATCTTTAAAAGACTAAGTGGATATGTTGACAGACGAGAACAAAAGACTCCAATCCATAAACCAAGGAAAGGAGAAATTCCTAAAAACTACAGGATCTGTCATTTTCAAAAATGTAGAGGCAGCCACAACTATCATAAATTCCAAAGTTTCTTGACTTGATTTGGTTTGTGATTTGAGGTATGAATTAGTTAGCATAATCATTTGTTGTTTTTAGAGTAGGATATTTGATTTGATTAGATAAACTGTTTTTATTATTAGAATTAGTTTCTTTTATTTTTATAAAATAAGATTGCATCTGCTATTTTAACTAGCTACAGAATCATAAGATTCTGTAGCCAGTTAAGAAAATTCGAAGTGTTTGATTTGATGATTGAAGACATATATGAAATTTTCTTATTTTCATTTATTTTCAGGAAGATTAAGGAGTCCATAATTTCTAAGATGGTAGGAGACACTTCTGAAGATCTCCCATGCCATATCTGTTATCCATTTTGATAGGAAAAATTAGACTCTTGATATTTTTGATATTTAGTAAAATCTGGGTGGTTGCATCCCCCATTATTTTTGAAACAGATTTGATATTATCAACAGGAAACAATTTTGTTTCCTGGAACCTATATAAGCATGTTATTTTGTAAACATCGTGGCATCGCAGCATGGAGGCAAGACTATGGATGTGTCGTTACAGACTTGAATGTAATATAATATTCGTCACAGCTTTCGCTTTTCTATATTGTGTTTTTATTCAAGTCATGTTTGTTTCAATTTGTAAACAGATTATGATTGCTTTTGTCAACATAGTTCATTACAAGTTGATATCATTTGATTTACATATGTTGTCCATATTTCTTGTTCCAGAAATAAATACACAGTGATTATCTGTCCAACTTAAATCAGTAGATTCATCTCTAGTTTATGTTGAATGTCTGCATGCAAATTCTTACCGAAAGATTTATCTCGTCGTAGCAATTTGCAAATCATATGATCACTGTAATTCCATCTATTCAATGTTCTGTTGTTATAATTAGATCTCGAGCATGCTCATTCCTTATTTATTAGGGGAATTTCCAGCATCTGCAACAGGTTTACTTCGCGAGATGAAAGTGGCTGGATATTCAACAGTGAATAGATATGGAATGCAATTACAGGTCAGTTTGTTGTTTGTTTTTCGTTAGTTAAATGAATATAGAAATTTCTTGTAGTTGAAATAATTTCTATTATCTGTTAGTGCCCTTTTAAAATTAGATAGTTTGACATTTGATTTCTTGAGTATAAACATCTAAGAAAATAAATCAAAAGATTAGTTAGTAATTTCACTTTTCTTTTCACTGTTGTTTAAAAGCATCAATTTACTTTTGATTTTCATGGATTTAGATTAAAATGCATAATTTGTATATATTGTACATATATTATAAATAAAATTATTATATATATACAAATTGTACATATATAGTTAATTGTACATACAGATTTTAGTAATTGTTATTCATTAGATTATTGTTTTTCCTTTAGTTATTTTTCCTTTCTTTAGGACTTAGATCGGCTAACGGAGCTGCAAAACCCATCGGAGTGGATTAATTCAAACGACTTGGGTTAATTAGACAACCCCGGACCGGATTCACTCCTCCAGTTGACGAGCTGTCAATTTCACCCGTCAATACGCGTGAAGGCCTTAGTTCCTTCGAATAGTTGAATGACCGAATAACCGAATTGTTGCAAAGATCAACGGTGTTAAGAACCAAATATCAATATAACATAGAAAAACCTCATAATAATTACTCAACGCCTTGAAAAAGAGATAAACTCAGATAATAAGCCTCTTCGAGGGGGCAAACTCCTTATGCCCACATAAATGTACAATTCTCAAATGATTCAAAATGAAAATGTCTCCTTGGTATATATAGGAGACTAGGAGGTATAATTAAAACTAATGGAGTAAAGCCGACATAAATAAAATAACATTACTAATATAATATGCCCTAATTAAGGGGTAATGAGCCACTATTTAGGGCTTAACATGCCCCTCCCCTTGAGACAAGTGTTGTCTACAACGCTTGAGTAACTCTAGATGCTTCTGTATAAAAGACTCATCTTTCCAAGTGGAATCTTCAGCTGATAGTTTCCTCCATTTAATGAGATACTCTGAAATGGATCTATTCCTCAGCTAGAAAATTCTTGTGTTAGTGATGGCTTCAGTATCCAATATGATTTTTCATTCCTCGTATTCATCACCTATAACCTTATTTAAGCATGAAACATGGAAAACTGGGCGTACTTGTGAAGATGCAAGCAACTCCAATTTGTATGCCATAGTACCAATCTTTTGCAACACCTTATAAGGG
>SNQJ01S0036404.1:6693-22966 GCA_010110895.2 Picea sitchensis
ATAAAGGAATTAAGGGGAAGGCTGCGGGTCTGATACAACATGCGCTTTAAGGGAAAGAGGGTCTGTTAAGTAGAATTGATGTTCTTGAGGGGCCGAAGAGTCAATCAGACTCAGTTCCTTGATCAATCCTAGATCAAGAGGTTGCACAACCCTTATGATAGAAGGGGGGGTCTGCATCAGATACCCTATAAAAAATACCCCTTTTTATATTTCTGTAAATATTATGGATAATATTGCCCATTGTTTCCTCATTGATGGTGGTTTGGGCCCAAGTGTGATGTCAAAAATGATTATGGAAGAGCTAGGCTTGTCTTGTACAAATGAAAATGCTAGAAGCATTCTCTCTTATAATAGCCTACAACAAACAACCATAGGTGACATTAAAGACGTGACTTAGTTTTGTGCGCACGTCTTGAAATAAGGACAACCCTTAGCATTAAGGTAATCAACATGCCAGTAAGAAATTACTCAATCATCTTGGGAAGAGATTGGCAAGATTTAACGGGTGGATACCTCTCACTTGAAGAAACACATTTATCCATTCCTCGGAATGGTAAAAACATTATAGTCCTTAGAGAGGGAAGGATTTCACATTACGTAGAGAGTGTCCCACAACATAATGTAAACTATATCGAAGAGGACCTAGGGGTGTATTCCATCTTTGCTGAGGAGGATAACATTCCCTTGGAACAAATTGATTTAGATGATGGTATGTGGCACATGCACTTTAATGGTTCATGCTCTAATGAAGGTAACAAAGCTGACATTATCTTGATTTCTCCTGTAAAAAAGATTCATAATTTTTCTTACAGGTTGGAGTTTTCTTGAATAAACAATGTCACTGAATTTGAAGCCTTATTATTAGGCATTGGAAATGCTTATAATCTTGGCTGTGGTCACCTTTCAGTTTTTGGGGATTCTGATCTTGTTGTGAACCTTGTATGTAGGATTTACTCTCCTAGCAACAAGTTGATGAAACAATATACCCAAACTATTTGGGAACTTATCTCGAACCTATTATCTTTCAACATCACTCATGTTAAAAGGGAATTGAACTCAATGGTTGATCGATTAGTTGTTTTTGCAGCCTCTCCTAATCGACAATTTATGCCACATAGACCTGATTTTAGTTTTCAATCTTTGTATCATCCACATATTCCTAACAATATAGAATCTTGGCAGGTCTTCCCTAGCAATAAGAGCATATGTGCTTTCATTCAAAATGAACCCTATAAGACAAAGGAAATCATATCCATAGAATATAACAAGATTCCTAAAGGCTTGACTCCTTTAGAGAGTTCGTTTTCATCGAGTGACGTAGGAAAAAACAAGAAACTGAAATAAGGGGAGTCGAAAAGGAAGGTGGGTGAAACTGTCTCTATGAACATTAAGACACCCAAATCCCCAAAGAATGTTAAAATAGGTGCCCAATGTTCCAATGAAGAGAAAATGAAGTTTGCCAAGCTACTTGGTGAATTTCAAGATGTTTTTGCTTGGTCTTATGATGACCTTTGTGGTTTTGATCCTGGTCTTATGCAACATGCTATCCCCATTAAGGAAGGCATACAACTAGTTAGGAAAAAACAAATAGTTGTCAACCCTGCGTTCAAGGCAACAGTTCGAAGGGAATTGGAAAAAATCTTGAAGGCAGGAATCACTTTTCGGGTCAAGTACCCTGAATGGATTTCCAAATTGGTTCATGTTATGAAATTCACTAATCATATTAGCTTCTGCATTAATTATCACACATTCAATCAAGCTATTATGAAAAATCCTTTCCCTCCCCCTAATATGGAAATGATTCTGCAACAAGTTGTAAGATTACAAATGAGGCCCTTACTTAACAATTTTTTGGGTTACAATCAAATCAAGGTAAAAAGGGCAGATGATTACAAAAACACCCTTATCACTAATTGGAGTACCATGATTTATGAACGCATGATTTTTGGGTTGCCTAATGCAAGTACCACTTTTAAAATATCTATACAAATAACTCTTGACGAATTGATCAATATTCACATCTACATTGATGATCTAATTATATAAGTTAAAGGGTTAATAATTACCTCAGAGTTTCAAGTGTTATATCTGTGTCCCTTCAAAATCGCTTTTGTCTTGGGTACTAACTCTTACATCCTAAAATATTTACATGAGCGATTATTCCCCTACAACATTAACGATTCTCACTTGAAACATTACCTAGACCCAACTTGAAAAGTTCTAATGCTATTTGAATTTTTTGTATATTAGTAGTCTAGCTATGCTTTCATTTTTTCACTGTTTTTATTTTTGCTTTACAGTAGTTTGATTTCTGCTTTCTGTTTTTAACAATTTCCTGCTTCTTTTACTTTTCTGTCACTTTATTTCTGCTGTTTTAAATTTTGCAATTTTAATTCTGTCATTATTTTTATTGCTTTTTCGTCTTTTAGTTGATTTTGGTCAAGGATGTTGGATCAATTATGCCACAGTGACAATCCTGCAAGATATTGTTAATCAATAACAATCAAGATTACACAGTTGTTACGATGTTAGTGGATGTTAGTGGCTACACAATATATTGAGTTATATGAAGGCACATTTGATATGCGTTATGGTATGTTTGGAAATGGTTAATGTGATATAGGGAGACACACTTGGAAAGTAATGGATGTTAGTTTCGATGCATGGATTAATTGAATGGATTAATTGATGGTTGGATGGAGTGTACTAAGTAATTGAATGAGTGGAGTATGTAAGCGACATGCATTTACTGCACGCCACTCCATACCTTTCCAACTGACCATCACCCTAGCTTGGATATTGTTCAATTGTCGTTCGCTATGGTTAAGCTCCGATTTTTCAGGCGATGAAAGAACTGCTCGACCAATCTCGCATTTTTAAGGATTTTTGGTTACAGGTATGCCTTTTCCTCCATCCATGAACTCACTCTAGTTATGAAATAGATATTGGCTCGGTGATGTATTGATCTATGCTTTTCTTGAGACTGGAAACTATGTAAACTTGTGATATTTCTCTGGAATGGTTTGTTGTGTGTATTCACTGTAAATGAAAAAATTGGATAGTTGAAGTCAAGATTTCATTGATGATTCTGTGTGATGGAAGTCATGAAGGCTCTCTGTTGTCTTATGGGTTTTGGTTGGAGGATATCATTCGGTCCAGACTTGATGGGCGTCTCCACACAGTTCTTGTAAACATACCCAGTCGTTTTGGTGTTATGGGGTTGCTGTGTTTGATTTTTAACCACCTTTGGTCACTGCCATCATTTTCTCCTGGTCGTGGGATTGTGTATGATTTTGGTTTCTGCACAGTTGGTTATGGTGGCTATTATGCCAAGATGCTTTCTTTAGGGCTGGTTTCTATTACATGGCTTTGCATTTTTACCAGCATTATTCAGGTTTTTGGGAAAACCACCAGGGTTATACCCATATGTGTTCTCAGGGTTATTATTGGCCAGTAAGGAGCCTCTGCTCCTCTGTTCATAGTCTCTCCTACCTAGTGTGAATTGTCACCCTGTCATACATGTTAATGGTTATATGGCCTATGTTTACACCGTTTTGTTTCGAATGGTTCTCACCTGCTGTTGATATGGTCAACTCCAGTCTCCTTGTGTTTCAATGATTGAACGAACCCTTGACTATTTCCTGGTTTTCGTTGGTACCACGCCCGATCTTGATTAACTCAACAACCACACTCCGTCGGTCATCTGGTTGACTGTTATAGTTGTTAGGTAGTATTTCCAGTGGGGTTGATTATTGGTATTTAGTCGTTGCATTATGTATTATAACAGTTGAATCGATATCTCAACATGGTTAATTGGTTGTTTCGATAAATGAAACGGGTACACAGTTGTTGCCTCTTGTGTTGTAACAATTGGATTGTTAACTCAACATTGTTTATGGTTTGATTATGAGTATGTCTCTTTGCATTATGCATTAGGTTGTGTGTTTCCTACAACATGGTATAAGTTGAAATGATGGTTGTTGTTACTGTGTGTTTTAATTTCCAATTGTGATTATTGCAATTTAAAATTGCGTAGTTGTGACTTGGCTGACTGCTATCATGCATCGTATCAAGGATGGGCATGGGTTTTATAACAGTATGGTTTCATTACAAGTTAATTGTTAAGTTGATTAGAGGAATGGAATCAGGCACGATTTTAAAATAACTTGTGTCTGTGTTTGATTTGAGGAGATAATTCATGGACATTGGTTGATGTTTTGATGTTGAACATAGTGGAAAAAAATGACTGTGTGTTCATTTGAAATTTGTTGGGACAAATGAGAAGAAACATAATTCTTATACATGTTGTTTTGGAAGGCATATCATTTTGAGTACGATGAAACTGTGATTAATTGAAAGTGTTAAGGATTTAAATGTGAACAGTGAGCAAGTTTAACACATAGTAATGGTTAAATTATACACAAAAATTATTTAATTGATCACAACAATTATTTGGTTAGTGTTGGATCATTTGCATTAAATGCATAATTGTTTGATGGATTAATTAATTGATTTTATGAACAATATTTTCTCTTTTCCCCTACCATTATTTCACTTTTCTCTAATTACAATCCCCCCGCCTTCCCATATTCATTACTCACTCCATGTTCCTAAAATTTAATTACAGTTAAGAGGAACTTTGTATTATGACAGTTTAAGATGGATTACAATGATATGCTCTTTGGTTTATATTACAGTTGATTGTTTTTTGTCTATGAGCAGTAATCGTGATATTTTCCCCCTCATTTTAATTTTTTTTCGCTCAATACAACCCCTCACATATCCCATAACCTTTGATCAACCCCTGCTCATTGACAATGATTAAAACAATTTGTATGGATTGGATTGCATGAGTCTAATATGTTGCTGAGCCAAAATTTATTTCATATTTTAAAAAGAGTTGTTATGTATGGTTATTAAAGAAACTATTTGCTAATCAATTATGCATACATGAATGAGCTTTTTCATCCAATGGCTCTGATAAATCTGTGTCCTCCCGCATGCATTTGAGGGATGATTTCTCTCACGTGATCAACAAGATTAGGCCTAAAGGCTCAGCATAGCCTAAGAAAAATTCAGAGAAATCAAAAGGTGGCAACAAAAACAAGGGGAGGATTGCATCTCAGAGTGGAAAATATGGGTTTTAAGTTTTTATTTATTAATTATTGAGAACAATTGACTTCTGAATTTTTTGGACAACATACTATTTTTGGACATATGAGTAATATATTTTGGAAATAATTTCAAATATCATTGAGATAAATTGTCAAATATGAATGTGATGATGGGAGTCACAAGGAGGGATGTTTTGTTTAATTAACTAGTTGTGTTATGATTGTTAAAAGCTAAAGGGTGTCACAAGGGGTCCCACCTACTAGTTATTATTTATTTAAGAACCCTTATTATGATTTATTACTTTCCCCCCTAACTAAACGTTGGTTGATTTTTATTTAACTTAACTAATGAAGTAGTTCAACTACTTCAATCAATTCTAATTTGCTTAAAGGAAAAAGGAAAGGGAGGAACAAGAGGAGAATAGAAGGAGAAGCATACTAAGGTTTTCTCTTTGAGATTTTGTTGAGATAATTCAGTTTTCATTCATTCCTTAATTCATTAGAAGCCTAATTCTTTTTTATGATAGCAGGGTCCTATTGTAGACAACAAGATTTAGGGATGAATTACATCATTCAGACACTTGTTTTTCAGAGGTGTTGATCTATCGTTGATAGTTTGTGTAGACTTGTCTACTTGTGAATTAGTTTTCATGAATGACAAAGGCTATTGTGTAGAGTCTAGTGGGCAACAATCTGTTCCAAGATGATCAAGCTTTTCAAGTTCAGTTATTGATTTTCTGTCAGAAGTCCTTTTGTATGTTTCATCGAGGACGTCTAAGTTTGACTTAGGTCCAAAACTTCCTCAGGAAATTTTGTAAAGAGAATGATTCTTTGATGAATTGGAATGAAATAAAGGATTTCTTTATGTCTCATCGGTTATGATTATTGACTTGGTGTCTTTACTTCTGTCTCTATATTTATTTTACCATCTGATATGTTTAGAAAATTACATAAATAATGAATTTTTCAACAAGCTTTTATTTATAAAAAAAACTAGCCTAAGCACTTGTAAACAATACTTGTGAGTTAGGATACCAATTTTGATGGCTATAAATCTAGGGTGATATTCCCATCTATCTTGTTTTAGCCAAGAAAGATCTGAAAATGCTTGAGTAAGATCATTTCATATCTTTTCCTCAACAATGAGCACTTGAGCTAAGCATAGACGATGTTTCATATCATCAAATGCTTTCTTTTGTGACCTTTCCCACACAAATTGGGATTTTCAACCACCCTTGGTCACCTGACTGAGGGGCCATGCAATATGAGAGAACCCCAATACAAATTTGTGATAGAAGTTGGAAAGGCCTAAGAAGCTTCAAATCTTGGTTAGTGTTGTCGGGGATAACTAGTCACGAATGACTTGGATCTTGGTTGGATCTACATGCACACCATGATCATCTATAATGTATCCAAGTTGTTGGACCATGTTGATGTCTAAGGATCATTTCTCTAAGTTAGCATATAGCTTATGTTTCCATAGAGTGTGTAGGACTTGTTGAATGTGCTGCAAGTGTTCTACCCAACTATTGTTGAAGATGAGGATGTCATCCAGATATACAAACACAAAGGAATCAGTGAAAGTTTGCAAGATATCATCCATCAAACTCATGAAAGTTGTTGGGGAATTATTCAAGCCAAAGGGCATGACCAACTACTCAAAAAGAGCTTCTTTAGACTTGAAAGCAGTCTTCCATACATCAGTCAATTATATTTGGACCTAGTGGTAGCCAAACTTCAAATCAATATTACTAAAGTACTTGCCTCCCTTTATTTGGTCAATAAGGTCATCAACTTGGGGAATTGGGTACCGGTTCTTGACTATGATTTTTTTCAGAGCTTTGTAATCAATACAGAGTCTCTAGGTATCATCTTTCTTCTGCACAAGCACGAGTGGGCTTTCACAAGTTGAGGAGATTGGTTGAAGGTGCCCTTTTTGGAGCATCTCTTAAATTTGGTGCTTGATTTCCTCATTTTCCAAGAGACAACATTGATATACTATCCCATTAGGTAATGACATGCTAGGGGTCATATTGATTGAATGCTTGACCTAACAATGCAGAGGCACCCCGATAGGGTAAGGTTAATATGTCTTAGTGTTGTTCCACGATTTTTTCCACTTTCTTCTATTGCATAGAGAAGCCTTGTGTGAAGGCCATGGATGTGGTCACGACCTTCCATCCACCTTGAGAGCCAATCATGAAAAGGAAAAAATCCCTATCCTAGGAGATTACCTTCATGCACTGCTTAGCTGATACCAAAGAAATTGCGGTAGGTGGAGCTACCTCTGGTATCCTATACGTTTGTCTACCCAAAGTAAGAATGACACTACGAGGTATAGATTCATATACAACATGGTGTTTACACATATATGGCTAGCTTAAAAGAACGTCACGAACTTCAAGTGGGGAAACATCACACAATACCTCATCCTTTAAGGGGTTGATGGCATAGGTTAGGAAGCTCTATTGGATGACGTGGAGATCTCATCCTTGGCTTAGCCACCCAATGTTGTATGTTTGTTGATGTGGTGTTGTCGGAAACTTTAACTGCTTGGAAATCTCTACTAATATTAGATTCTTATGGATTCCAACAACAACAATGAAATACAACGAAGCACCCTTCACCCACATTTGTTAGTGAAAAAGGCGCTCACCTTCCTCTGTCTCTTTTGGTTCATTTAGTTGGACCTTGGTGGTAGCTATTGTGGCATTAGGTTTTGCATCAATGATCCACTTCCCCTTGTTTGGATCTAAATTAGATTCAGAGCTTGGATCTGACTCTGAGGCTTTCAACTTGACCACCATTGTCTGCTTCAAGTGACATTCATCAATGTTGTTCCATGGTATTTTGTGGAACTGACACCACTTCTTAATGTCTTTCTTTGTCTTCCCATTACCATTCTTTGCTTGCAACTTAGGTTGGTTATCTTGAGGTTGTCCATCCTTGATTTTTCCTTTATTTTGTAGGCTAGGGTTTCCTTTTTTATTCTTCTGTTGTGATGCATTCGTAGATCCAAACTCCCACTTATTCCTCTTCTTAAATTTTTTCTCGATTTTGACAAGATATATATATAAGCAACTCCTAGTGACAAGATGTCTACAAACTGCATTTTTGTTTGGATGTACCTTTGTATATCCCCATGTTATTTTACAACTAGATGTCGCTTGGAGTCTTTGATACCTAGCTTGGTGTGCAAGGTATGGAAGGTATTCATGAACTCCAACACTGTTTGGTCCCTCTCATGACGCAGTGTGGTCCATCTTGTCTACTGATCATCATAGTTTCCAATAGGGTAATATTTTTCCTTAATGAAATCCATAAAAGAGTCCCAAGTGGGTTTTTCCTCAAACATTCTAGACTCCTCTGTGGAATTTTGGTCATTGTAAGTCTCCCATTAATTTTTGACATGGGGGACAACTTTAAGGAGTGTAAAGGTGATATTTTCCCTATCGAAGAAATTTTGGATAGAGAAATAACCTTCTACCATATTTAACCATTTTTCCAAAGCATCTGCATCTATTGGACCTTCAATTATGGGAATATAAAAATTAAATTTACCTTGAAAGGGGTGGAACCTCCAAAGTGGTCGCTTGATGAAGACGCGTTTGTTGTTTTCAGTGGCCATCGAAGAATTTGGAAAAAAAATTCCATCATCTCATCCCTCTGTCACTTGAGGGATTCCTTCAGAAACAATTGAATATGATCTCTTTCTCCCTCATCTCTCTTTTCTTTCACCATGGGAGGCCATCGGGGTGACGAGGACAGTCTTTCAGAGGCTCAAGTAGTTTGAGTCACAACTCCTTATACCCTAAACTCATTGGGTACATGCAAAAAGAAATAGGTAAAGAGAAGACTGTTCTAATACTAATGATCCAAATTTATGAGGTGATGAGATAAAACACATAAATATGACATAAACACAAAGATATAGTAATACTCAATTTCTATTAATGAATGAAATATGCATGAACTGTTAAATTACAGAGTGAAACAAACTCGCTAGAATGGTGGTAGTTTATCTTTGAGAATATATGTGATGGCTATGAACATTTTCAAGAAGATGATTACAATGAGGATGAAAAGGCCTTTTTATATAAATCATCAGTAAGAAAAACTTAAACATACAAAACCCTAACCCCAGAAGATGAAACGACAAACGTTTTGTGGGCCCTGATGTGGTTAGTTGATATGTCAACTTCTTGGGGGCTGTTGAGCCTCTAAATTAACATACCCACTACCCTATTATACTCCTCATCTATACCTTTTTGTCTTACCTAAGCTTGGATAAATGACAAAAGACATTACCATTAGCCATTGATGAGGTCATAAGGTAAAGTATAATTAATTCATGCATTTTTGTGGTTTATTGAGCTAGGAGACTAAATGTTTCATGTACTAATGTTTCAATTTTCCATGTATGACCTTTGACCTCTAGATGAGTCCAACCTTTCATTACCAGCTCAGCCATCCGATACCAAGCGCACCTTCCATCAGAACCGACATTGAATCTCACCTGTCGTGATCTAGTACTAATGGCTGCAGACTATTGCGATCCGGTACCAACCACTTGTAGAAGAAGAAGGAAGGTACCAATGGCCACAGACTATTGTGATCTGGTACCAATGGCCGCAGACTATTTCTGAACCATCTATCAGTGGAATGGTAGAAGAAGAAGGAAATGTAGCCACTAAAATTGAGACCTTTGGGTTTCCAATATTGGATATTTCCAAAAAAAACAGCATGAAGAATATCCCACTAGCATCACTACCCACTTTTAGAGGTATGTCAACTGAATATCCAGATTTATTTTTATTCGAGTTTGACATATTATGTAGAAGCTATAACTACTTAGACGATGCCCAAAACTTAAGCTCTTCCCTGCTACAATGAAAGACTCATCCTTAAGATGGTTCATGAGCTTAGGAGAAAATACAATCCTCTCTTGGGATCAGATGAAAGACACATTTTTACGAAAATACCAAGACTATTGTAAGGATAATGCTAAAAATGACATTTTTAAAATGCAACAAACAAAATATGAAAGCCCTAAAGACTACTTAGAAAGGTTCTTATACGACTACCAGAAATCAAAATTATTCACCACAGACCCAGCTGTAGTAAGAACTGTATTTTTGAAGGGTATTAGAGATGACTGCATAGAAGTTTTAAATTTGTTAAGTTCAGGAGATGTACACCAAAATACTTTTGCAGAGATTGCAGATTACTGTAGAAGATACTCAAGAGGACAAGCTAAAACAGGCAAAGCACCAAGAGATTCTTTTAGCAAAAATACAAGACAAAGCTCAGGAACTGTCACTAGAATTGAGTTAGGAAACTTATTAGAAAACTTTAAAACATACATCTTGAGCACAATCAGTAACCAGTTAGATACCCTAAAACTGAAAAAGAAACAAGAAGAAGAGACTATTTTAGCAATCTTCTATCCTAGATGCCGAAAGAGGCATGGTGAGAAAGAATGTCCATTAAATGTCATAGAAATCTGTGGCCTGTGTACACTAGAGCACCCCACATCTGAGTGTCCAACTTTGCTTGAACTACAAGCCATGAGTAGGGGAGAAGGAGTCCCACAAGAACAATCATACCCTTCTAGAAGACCTTGGAGAGCACAAAACCCCAATGCATTTTATGACCCTAATGCACAGTATCAACAACAACAATGGGGCCCTTCCCCAATGACCTATCAACAATGGACACCTCAGTAATCCCAAACTCAACCTTGGAAACAAGGTTGGAGGGGGCCTGTGTATGGAAATACCTCTTACCCTACATATCCACAGTATCCTGCAAACATTTCCCAATTACTACCTAGATTTAACCCACCACAGATGGAAGATTTACTTCCACCTCCTATACAACAACAATTTACAACCCCCTTGAACCCTAACCAGCAACAGTAAGCACCTATAAATGCCAATGAACAACCACAAAACCAAGCTTCCCACAACCCTCCGAGACCAATAGAAATCCCTGCCCAGCCAATCCCTAACCCCAATAATTGACCCACTCACCCTGTGCAAAATACAGAAGTTCAAACCTTTCCCACATACGAAATTCAACTACGATAAGGGAAAGCTGTAAATCAATCAAATCCTACAGTAATAATTCAGGAAGAAAATGATAATCATTCTGAGGAAGAAAACACTCAAACCACCCCTTCAGAAGAAGAGACTTCCCCTCCTATTCCAATCACTTCTCAGTCTGTATGAGTAGCTCAACAAGTTAATCTTCCACCCTACCCCAAAAGACTATTAGTAAAGAAACCTGACCCACCCTTGCACAAAGATATAGAGGATGAATTATGAAATGCATGTATAAAAATACCTCTGCTACAAGCCATTAAGGATATCCCCATATATGCCAAAATCATAAGGGATATTTGCCTTAAGAAACTAGGAAGGAAAAAGAAGGAACCTCCCCTTGTTCAGGTGGTGGGACAATTATCTGAATTTATTTCTGAAATGCCATAAAAATATAATGACCCTGGGAACCCAGTAGTCACTATTGAAATTAATGGTATTTCTTTACCAAACACACTCATTGATTTGGGTGCAACAATTAATGTAATGCCTTTTGACACTATGCAAAATCTCCAAATCAACCAGTTAAGACCAACCCAAACCATGATAGAGTTGGAAGATAAGTCAGTCATTACCCCTACAGGAAGTTTAGATGATGTCACAGTCAATCTAGCTTCTTGGGAATATCCAGTAGACTTTCTAGTCATCTACTCTAAACCATCCTCCAAACCAAGACACCCTGTGGTTCTTGGCCATCCTTGGATGGCCACAACAGATGCCTTTATCAGTTGTCGGTTTGGTGAGATGACTATATCCAATGGCACACATAGCCAAAAGCTTGTCCTTTTTCTTCCTGCCCAACTGACACAGGAGATACCTGTCTGGTTAGAAAACCCTTATGGAGAAGAAAATTTCATCAGACCCCTGTTAACACTTGAACATGTAAGAGTAATGCAAGAACAATCACATGAACAAGTCTTAAGTTTATTTTTGGCTGATACAAATTGTATTGAATAGCCGAGGTCTTTTGCAGAATTGTCACACATTTTCAGTTCTAAATTTCAACAAACTTAGCACCCTGATATCACTCAATTATATACTTTATCACCATCTTCCTCAGAGAAGGAAGAAAGTACTGAACTTGTTAAGATTAGCCCAGGAAAACCTTTGTATATCAACTCTAGTTTGGAACCAGAACAAAAGACACACGTAATTGAAATACTCCAAAGACAATTTGATGCCTTTGCATGGGATTATGCAGACATGAAAGGCATTCACCCTGGCACATGCACACATCATATCTACATTAATGACCAAATCAGACTAGTTAGACAACCTCAGCGAAGGATGAATCCATCCCTTAAAGATATTGTAAAAGAGGAATTGCAAAAACTCCTTCAAGCTAATCTCATATACCCCATTTTAGATAGTCAATGGGTGTCTCCACTTGTCATAGTTCCCAAGAAAATTGGTAAGTGGAGAATATGTGTAGACTTCAAGGAGTTGAACAAAACCACCCATAAGGATTATTTTCCCTTACCATTTATTGATCAGGTGTTGGATATCTTGTCCTAAAAGAAGTATTTTTCATTCCTGGATGGGTTTAGTGGTTATAACCAAATACAAATAGCACCCAAAGATCAGGAGAAGACCACTTTCACCTGCCCATGGGAAACCTATTCTTATAGGGTTCTTCCTTTTGACTTTGCAATGCCCCAACCACTTTTCAAAGGCCTGTCCTAGCTATTTTCTCTGACTTGACCAATGATTGCGTGGATGTCTACATGGATGACTTTATAGTCCATGGAAAAGACTTCTAGGAAGCTTTGACCAGTCTAGAAAAAGTCTTGATTAGGTGTAAGGAAACTCATCTTTCCCTAAGTAATGAAAATTCAAAAATGTTGGTCACTGAAGGTATTTTTTTGGTACATCACATCTTTGGTTCTGGAATGAGAGTTGATCCGAAAAAGATTCATATTATCACACAAATCAGAATACCTTCCTCACAAAAGGAAGTTCGTAGCTTTTTAGGTCATGCTGGTTACTATAGAAGATTCATTCCAAATTTTACAAGCCTAGCTACCCCTTTATTCAAGTTATTATCCAAAGAAGCCAAATTCAAGTGGGATGATGAATGCCAAATATCTTTTGAGATTCTAAAATAGAAATTGTCAACTACCACTGTATTAAGAGGACCAACTGGTCCCTTCCTTTTCATATTTGTACCGATGCCTCAGACATAGCTCTTGGGGCAGTTCTTGGACAAAGGGAAAATCAAATGCCTTATGCTATTTACTTTGTCAGTAAAAATCTGTCTCCAACTGAAGTTAATTATACGGTCACAGAAAAAGAATTGCTAGTTGTGGTCCATGCTATCAATAAATTTAGACACTATATTATAGGATATCAAGATTTTGTACACACTGATCATTCAACCATCAAATTCTTAATGAACAAACCTATAACAAATCCTAGAGTTACAATATGGATGTTATTATTACAAGAGTTCAATATCAACATTATTGATAGACCTGGTAAGGATAATCTTGTGGTTGATTTCTTATCTAGAATGATTCATCTGGGAGATAACACACCAGTAGAAGATAACTTTCCTGATGAAAATTTGTTTTCTATTTCTACATTCACTCCTTGGTATGCAGATGTAGCTAACTATTTTGCGATAGGGAAGATGCCTAAAAAATTGTCTCCTAGAGAAAAACAGAAAGTAATTCAGCTAAGTGCAAACTATATGTGGCATGATGATTGTCTCTACAAAACATGACCAGATTTGGTAATCAAGAGATGTGTAAGGGAAGATGAAATTCATGATATCTTGCAAACCTTCCATGATGGTCCTTGTGGAGGACACTTCGCAGACAAGAGGACCGCTTATAAAGTTCTGTAATCTGGCTATTATTGGATTCATATTTTCAAAGATGCTAAAACCTATGTATCCAATTGTGATGAATGCCAATGAATGGGTAAGCCTACTGCATGAGACCAAATGCCACTTCAAGCCCAAGTAGTCATTGAAACTTTTGAGAAATGGGCATTAGATTTTTTAGGGCCCATTAACCCTACATCTAAAAAGAAAAAGTACATACTTGTATGTACTGACTATGTGACTAAGTGGGTTGAAGCAAAAGATTTACCAGCTGCAAGTGAACAATCAATGGTAGATTTCCTTTTTAATTACATCTTTACTAGATTTGGTGTACCTCAAGAAATTGTGACTGATCATGGAACACAATTTACCTCTAATCTCGTCAAATCTTTTACAGAACAATACCAAATTGAACACAGGAAATCTACACCCTACCATCCACAGGCAAATGGACAAGTATAATCTACCAACAAAGTTATTGAGTCCATTCTTACCAAAACAATATAGCTACACCACAAGGACTAGGATGAAAGATTACTAGAAGCCTTATGGGAATATAGAATCACCTGGAGGAATACAATAGGACATACACCCTACGAGTTGGTGTATGGGAAGTAGGTACTTCTTCCCATAGAATTCCAGATCAAAACCTTCAGGACTGCAGTACAAGTTGGCATGAACTTGGATGAAGCCCAACAACAAAGACTCTTCCAGCTTAATGAGTTGGATGAGATTAGGCAGGAAGCACTTCAAAGAACCACCCTCATTCAAGAGCAGAGGAAAAAATGGCATGACAAGTATCTCAAAAAGAAAAAAATTCAACAAGGAGATTGGGCCCTGTTGTATGACAACAGATTCAAGAACTTCAAAGGTAATTTAACCACTCGTTGGATGGGACCCTATGAAATTGACACTGTCTATGACAATGGTTCAATCAGGATAAAGACAATTGACGAACAACAGACACCACTACTTGTGAATGGTCACCGATTGAGAATTTAGAACAAACCCTTATCAAAAGAGGAATTTTTGACTCGGGTACTATAGAATTCAAATATGCAGGTAATCAGTAAAGAAGAAGACCTTCCTACTGATCCACATTGATTGATTGGTTTATTTTTAAAGCTTTTGTACATAGGTGTGGATTGTGTTTTGTTAATAAGCTGAAGGTAACAAGGGATTCTTACCCCCTTTTGTTTTACTTTCGCATTTTATCTTTGTAAGTGGATTTCTATAATTTATTTGATCCTTCAAGAACTTGCTAAGCATCATTTTGTAGGCATCAACAATACTCTATTCTGGTCCGATACCAGCAGTCCTGTACTGGTCTGGTACCAGAAGTCTGTCCTTATATGGTACTATCAGGACACATCACCTAATTGACAAGGAATGCTATGCATATTTTAAAAATCTTACGAAGTATGAAGCCATGCAACAACCACTTAAGCTAGAACCAAGAAGCCGAATGCAACATCAAATGGAAACTCTTATGAAGCAATAATTTATTTTGGTTCTGTTGCTGACTAAAGGGAAGTACCTTTAATTTCTTTTGGTTCTGTTGCTAGCTAAAAGGAAGAATTTTTAATTTCTTTTGGTTCTGTTGCTAGCTAAAAGGAAGAATTTTTAATTTATTTTGGTTCTATTGCTACCTAAAAGGAAGTGTTTTAATTTATTTTGGTTGACAAAGAAGACATAATATTTACCTATAATTGTTAAAAGAACCATGCTTAATCTGCTTTAAAGTCTAGAGGCTTCCCTTATCCAATATTTCATCAGGATTAAAGGGATAAAAACTATATTAGCTTACAAGTAACTATCTCACCCTAACTAGACTTCAATAGTATTCATTGGATTATGTTTTCCAAAGAGTAACATATGAGTATATGAACACTCTCTGTCAAGGGCACACTAGGATTTTTTTTATGGAAGAGGATGTATCAATACCCTAAGGTAACTTTAGGTCATTCTCTTATGGACAAACTCAGACAAAATTATACATCTGGATCCAATGTGCAATACAAAAGTTTATTTTTCCTTCAGAAAAATCTTTAAAGACATCCAAATAAGAGAATACACCTTCCAACCCAATAACATCCCATCCTGTAAAAAGGTTTTCAGACGAGCCTCCCCTGTCACCATGCAAAATCACTCTTTAATAAAATCAAAATAGGTGACTATGGACAAGAAGCCTCTGATGGAAAAAGGGTTTAAGAGACTAACCTGCCGGGATACTG
>SNQJ01S0036404.1:24315-43078 GCA_010110895.2 Picea sitchensis
ATTATTTATTTTCCTTTGCTTATAAAACTACAATAGGTATGAAAATGTATACTAGACCTTATGACCTTAGTATTAAAACCATGCACCTATCCCTCATACCCATATGCCTAACCTTAATCAATCCTCTCATCACATAAGCGCTCAAAAATGATTAAGGGCAAAATCACATCAAAAGTATATGAAACATGTCTAGTAATGATGGGCCACAAACGTGCTTCATCCTTAAGCAAATCACGAACTTATCTTGTGTCATGAGCCATGATTCAAACATCAAATTCACCACTCAGAGGTCCAATCACCTATTCTTCTTTGACACCCAATGTTCCGTCCCCATCATTATGCTAAACGAGTAGAAATGAAATGACTTATCTGGGTGGTGAAGCCATCCAGATGAGCCTCATCTTGTCTTAATTCCCCTTTGCGACATCCTTACTTAAACTCACCATTCAAATTAGCAACACCATCACCATATATTTTTCCGTTACCAACCCTTCTCCAGTTCTGAGCTCACATCTCCCTACGATCTCCGGTACCAAACCCTTACCCTCATCAGCTGACTAAATCCTTGCGCTACAATCCGATTCTTTTCTCACAATTTATAACGATGGTTGCAAGTATATATGAACTGGTCTTCCAAATTTATAGAGAGACCGAGGAGTTCCAACTTTGTAGATAGAATTATGTTAGAACGAGATGGATGCCATTTTTGGAGAAATTCACGGGCTGGCATGAGAAGGTATCTCATGCATTTATTCAGGGTTATGATGGAGAGATTTCACATATAGGCAATCTACAACTAACAATAAATGAAGCAACTTTAAGGGAGGTCACGGGATTACCTAATAGAGGAGCCAAGTATTTTAAAGGAGTAGGAATCAACAAGGAAATGTGCCAACAATTTTTGAAAGAAGACCATCAGCACCCTGATTGGAAAAAGGGATCCCTAGGAACTATATCAAGGAAGAGTATCATCCAATGCTTGCTAGTCTTCAACGATTCCTCACTTGTGAGGGAAGGTATGTTGTAACCTTCATATATAATCTTAGGCTTCTATTACACTTTGAAGCAGGCCTTGAAATTGATTTCCCATATTTTTTTATGGATGAGTTTGAACAAAATGGTACGAGGTGTCAAATCCCTATCCAAAACTGAGAATACTAGCATTTACCATCAAGGTCTCATNCCCTAGGAACTATATCAAGGAAGAGTATCATCCAATGCTTGCTAGTCTTCAACGATTCCTCACTTGTGAGGGAAGGTATGCTGTAACCTTCATATATCATCTTAGGCTTCTATTACACTTTGAAGCAGGCCTTGAAATTGATTTCCCATATTTTTTTATGGATGAGTTTGAACAAAATGGTACGAGGTGTCAAATCCCTATCCAAAACTGAGAATACTAGCATTTACCATCAAGGTCTCATTAAGATGTTAGTTTTACATGAAATCAGGAAGCAAAGGATTAGTTGGAAAATACTTATCACTCAACAACTTCCCATAGAAAACAAACCTATGGAGGAATGCCAACGTGCTCCAAAGAAAAATAAGGAACCTCAAAAGAAAAAGGGCAAGAAAGATAAGGCACCTCCATCATCATCCAGAATAATGAGCCAAAACGAAAAAGCTAGTAAATAAGCAGGGCCCTCTTCCATAGTCAATAAGACTTTTAAAAGTCAAGAATCAAAAGGTAAAACCAAATTAGTAGAGTAGACTTCAACAATAGCACTTGAGGAGAAGGGTCATAAGACAAAAACTGTAAGGAAAGGGAAGAATAGCTCAGAAAATAAAAGTGAACAGTCTATAGAACAATCCCCTGTAACCATTCCACAAATAGAAAAGACGAAAAGGAAGCCTGTGAGCACCCCTGATCTAGTACCTCCTTGTAAAAGAACCACAAGGAGCATGGAAAAGAAAGGAAAAGTAGTTTTCATTCCTAATACATAGGAAGATCCAATCGATCTTACCTCCCCTTCTGAAGACTTATCAGTCTAGGATGACATCCCTAGTTTGACCGAGGAACAAGTCACTATTAATTTATGTGGGATGAGGGAGGAAGTGGAGGAAAGAGAATACATCCAGCCAGTAACAATGGAGTCAACAAGGACCTTAACAAAAGAACAGATGAAGAAAAAGATTGGGGAACTGCAAAAACAAAACTAGGAACTCAAACAAGAAGTGAAGGAATACCAACTATTGGACAGATATATCAAAAAGGAAAACGAGCAATTGAAAGCAACCAGCCAACAACTTGAAGATGACCATGAAGAGACTTCTAATAAGCTCAAGAAAGTACTAAGACTCTTACAATACATTAGGGTCATAAAAAAGGAGCTGAAAGAAGAAGCCTCAGCCATCAACATCATTGATCCACAGAAGTAAAGAATGCAGTCTCAAGTTTTGAAAAATTTTGGGTTTGTTTTCAGTTGCATGAGGACATGCAATGGTTTTGGCATGGGGGAATGTTGAGCCTATAAATTAACATCCTCACTACCCTATTATACTCCTCATCTATACCTTTTTGGCTTACCTAAGCTTGGATAAATGACAAAAGACACTACCATTAGCCATTGATGAGGTCATAAGGTAAAGTATAATTAATTCATTCATTTTGTGGTTTATTGAGCTAGGAGACTAAATGTTTCATGTACTAATGTTTCAATTCACCATGTATGACCTTTGACCTCTAGATGAGTCCAACCTTTCTGTACCAGCTCAGCCATCCGATACCAAGTGAACCGTCCATAAGATCCGACACCGAATCTCACCTGTCACGATCTGCTACTAATGGCCACAGACTGTCGCGATCCAGTACCAACCACTTGCATTGTTTGGATCCGGTACCATTTACCGAATCTCACCTGTCACGATCCGATACCGATATTGGAAGCAAAGTATGCCAAGTTTAGCTCCAGAGTCGTATTATAGACAATTGTTGGATGTTTGTTGAATCATCAAAGCTTTAATAAGGTTATGATAAGCTTGTTTTCCTATTGCTTTATCCTCATACACTTCGTGTCATGAGGATGAATCTTAAAATATGTAACCGGATATATTTTGATTGATTTGCAAAAGATTTCACCTCCTTGTGTTTCACGACTAAGACTGTTTAAATAGTCTTGGCAATGATGGTGGAGGTAGCAACGAGTTAGCATAACATAGTAGTTGAAGTAGTGTTACATATTGTAGAACACATTCTAAATTGAAGTTTTAATAGAAGGATTTCAATTATTTCCAGGTCTTGACCATTTATGAATGAATGTGAGTTGAGTTGTTAGCATAGTTTAATCCTATGTTTTGAAATCTAAGTAAGAGGAATGTGTCGATTGAAAGAAATCTTACTGTAGACTCCAATCGCTGACCTGTTGAAGCGGCAAGGGCCCACCTCCCAACAAAGGTCAACATCCTTATAGATTAGTGCTAGTAGTTGATTTCAATAGTATAGATGTTAGATTAGCTAAATCTTAATTCTTTCATATGATAGCACTATAGTTTAGTCTAGGCTTCGATTGCTTAGAGATCTTTTGCATACACTCTGTTTCTATTTTTATGAAGTTGATTTTGTTTCATGGACATAAATGTTGGCAGCAATAGTCAGACATATTTGAAGGAGAACTAGTGAAGTTTACAACAACACATTGTGAACCACAACATACTCACTATATTGACTCTTAAACTACCCATGCTATGTCTTGATGATTGATGTGTGATTTCCCTTTTAGAAGTGTGATTGCATAGTTAGTTTTTTGGGTCAGATAGCAGAGTTGATCTGTCAAAATAACTCCATATCATACTTGCATGTGCCATAATGGAGTAGATAGCCTCTCTGTGAAAGACAACCAAAGTGTGTTTTGAATTGCTAGTTTGTTTTCCCAACATGCTTAATCTAGAATAGTTCTATACTCATGAAATTAGAATTACCTTTCTTACTGGTATCTTGTAACTTTGTTGATTACGAATCCCAAATTGATAATTAATGAGTGCATTATACTAAACATATAAGTAGCACAACAGGGGCATTATTTTTTCATTCGATCTCTATTTGGGGCGCTCGATAGCCCGTCAGAAAGGTATATCTGAGGATTTCACATTTTTAATGGCCCAATAATTCCTTCCGCTATCTATTGGGTGATTTCAGGACAAAAAAACATCATTTAGGGCCTCAAAATGGCCTCGAAAATTCAGGACCCAAAAAATCGTAGAAAAACTGCCAAGATAGAAATTGTATTTTGAGCCAGTGGAATAGGTGGGTGGCCACTGATGTCTACTTGGATCATTTAGACCATTATTTTTGTTATTGTTGTGAGGATGATGTTTCTTTGGATGCTTGGATTTACCCTTCTAGTGGGCCACTATGAATTTTTTAGATGTACCTATAATATTTATCACTCCAAGATGCAAGAGCTTATCTTGGTCTCTAATCAAAGAATCACAAAAATATTCAAGAGAGAGTGGTTTGTAAGAAACCCCTAGAGCTTCTCTGATGGAGTGTAAAGTAGACACAAAAACAAAATATGCACTACCAAGCTTTGTAAGAAGATAACATATACATTGACCATCCTTCACTTCTAGTTTACAATCTGCAAGTAAATTTCTAAGTGTTTTGAACTTATATAGATAATATTCGAAGCATGAGAAATCATTTGGATTTAACGAAATTAATTGGTTTTCAAGCTAGTGGGCTTGAATCTCATTGTGTTTACCAAATACAGATTCTAGCTTTATCCAAACTTCATTTGTGTCATCAATTCCTTGGATTTGGAACTATAAATCACTAGAGATGGACATTCTAATTAATCCACATGCTTAATCATTTTTATTGTCCCATTTTCCTTTATTTGTGGCATCTGTGGGATTTTTTTTTATTTTCCCAAGGTATTCTGGTATAGTTATTTACTTCGTAGTACATCCTCCATTTGATATTTCCTTGAGAAGCAGTTGGTACTAGTAAGAAAAATATCACTTGGAATAGTCATATCAAAATATGTAGGTAAGATGGATTTAAAAGAAGAAACTGACTATTTGGATGGAAATCTCTCGAAAAAATAGGCAGTTAAAAAAAACATCATCGAAAACGGACTTTGGATGTGAAAGTTATGCCATTTTTAAGAAATGCATAAAAGGTAACCAAAGGTGTCATGTGGCAAGTGGAGGTTTACCCACGTGGTGATGGATGCACAATGAAGTTGCCGAGTAAAAAACAAATTCCCTTCCTTCTCTAACTTTGCCTATACACTCACTTTTTCAAATAAGTTACTTATGAAGTGACCCACTTTTGTAAAATAAGTGAGAATCACTTTCAGAATGAAGTTACTTTATAAATTAAAGTTGTATGCAAAAAGTAGCTTAAAAAATAACTATAAATTACTTTATAATTTAAGTGAAAAGTACTTTGCAATAAAGTTATATGATAATTCAATGTTCCAAGAGTTTTTTCAAAAAATAACTTAATGAAAAGAAGAACCTTAACTCAACACCTCTTATTAAATAAATAACTTTCAATCAAGTGAGCTAATGTAAAGTATATATCAAATATTATGAAAGAGGAGTGAGGATTTTTTTTCTTTTTCTTTTTTTACTCTTCGCTTCAAAGTGTGTGCTTACCCCCAAAACCCTTTTTTTGCATGCAAAAAATTCAACATCGCCGCACACAAAAACAACTGAAATTTTGAAAAAATTAAATCAGAACTTAACAATAATAAGATTAGATATCGGCTAGCTTGCCTAGAAAATGCAAGTTTTCTCTTTATTTTTGTTTCGTTGAGCTCACATAAAGCACAAAGCAAAGCATATACGTAGAAAAGAAAACAATTTTAGCTTTGTTTCTTATTTTTCGAGATCACATAAAGGGAACGACAAAGAGCATACATAGAATAGAAAGAGTAGCAAACTAGGAACATAAATAGTAAAACTGAAATATTAACTCAGATTGTTTTTAAAAGGCAGGATCAAACTTTATACCTTCATATCTAACAAAAAAGGTCATATATTAGGAAAATAGAAAACTTTTCGGGTGATGAGAATAGTGTTTCTAACTGAAAGTAACACTCTGGATGCAATGAAACAACCCTCTTAGCCCATAAATGCACAAAAATAGAAGAACCCATTTTTTTTTTGATGCATGCAACAACACAGGTTGAGGATCTTGATCAACAATGATAGTGGGTCCTCATATGGGTTTTGATACCATGTTCAAAAAAATAATATATTTCAACACAAGATGAACACCTTAAGCAACCTCTCACACAACCAAATCAAAGATCAATACACTAGTGTATTATGTGGTTAAAACCCTCAAAAAGGGAAATAGTCAATGATGTAGCACCCTGACTAGTAAACCCAACAATTTTTTTTTATACTTATTTAAACTAAATGCATACACCAAGATAAAAATATGTGCATCTAGCAAAAATATTTAAATTCATGAACATAGTTTATTAAACATGCACATTAGTCATATAATTTCTTGAAAATTAGAGAAAATACCCAACAATCAAATCCCATAGATAAGAATAGTGAAACAAAGATAAAACATTTATATTTTTAATCGAATGTGAAACTAGATACAAAGCAGTGATGTTCCACCCAACCATAGTATTGCTGCTCCAAATATCAACAAAAAATCACCTCCAAGCAAGCGCTAGGAAACCACCAGGAAATTGTGTCTTTATTGTCCACTCATAGCCCAATACAACCCAAAACAAGCTAATTTTTCCTACAACTATGCCAATCCAACAACTCTCTTCCCCTTGAATTTCACAACCAAAGGAATGGGATACCCCTTCTCTACATGTAGTCCCTCAGGCCTTTCCACTTCTCTCCAAGACTCCAACACAAGTTGGATAGAAATCTCTCTTGCTGAGGGTCCATCGATTTACAATTTCTAGAGGAAACTCTCAACAACTACTCATTTACTCTCTGCTAATATCTTACACAGAATTATCTTCTATGGGCCTAAAATCCTTATTCTTCATGCAATTACAACATCAACAAGCGTCCCACAAACCCCACAATGATTGTCTTCAAACTCCAACACCGACTCCCCTCTTGTTGTCCCAAAAAATGGTTGTAAAAACTTCTTACAATACCCATTCAAATTTCCCTTTTACCCATGCATGTTGACTCTCACATTCCCTAATGTTGATTGTACTCAGCCCCATGTTCTTAGTAACTGTGTGAGGTGACTTTTTGCACCAACTCTCTTACATGTATTCAATGATTGGGGCTTTGATACACTCAACAGGAAAATAGAACGTTCATACAAAATAATAATTTCAGGAAAGTGGGTTGGAATTAATACACATGAATAATTATCCCTTGGACCCCTTGGACCCCCCTCTCTTTTGTAAACTTGTCCCCCATTACTTCTTCCATGTCTGTCTACAATTGGTGATACATTTATTTTATTATTTTGATATACAATGCTTACATATTACATCATTGGGCCTGTGACCATACACCATATTTACATTATACATCACTAAAATGGGGATTAAAAATGAGGATGTTACATTCTCCCCCCTACAATTTGCACCTTCCTCGGTGCACATCACCATACCAACATACATACAAAATTTTACCTCATAGAACTCGATACTTTCACAAGTTCATAACTCTTGCAACGATTCCAACCAACAATATCTCGTTTCCCTCAACCTACACAACCCAAGGAAGTGTATCCCCTTCTATACACTGCAGTCCCTTAGGTTATACCACTTCCCTTCTATGGATTTAACATAGGTTGGACAAGAAGTCTCTACATTGTGGCTCCAAGAACTCCAGTTTCCAAAACGGAGCCTTGCACACTTACATACAAATGTACATTCAATTTTATTCAAAATTTGCAAAACATTGTGGGTACTCCTCCCACATGGCCTCCTCATGTTCCCACATGGCATATGTAGGAATGTAGCAGGTCCATTATACCTTTACCGGGCTGATGGCTTTGTTCCTGAGCACTTCGAATTTTCAGTCTAGGATGTGCACGGATTCCACTTGAAAGTCCCCTTTATGATCCACCTGGATCACAGTACAATAAGTCATGTGGTTAGGATCATACACATATTTCTTCAATAAAGACACATGAAACACATTATGAATTCTCATGGATGCATAAAATACAAGCATGCATGCAACTAGGCCTATCTTCTATAAAATTTCAAATGGTCCATAGTATCTTGCTGCCAACTTTGGGAAACTTCCCAATCTTAGCGAGCTCCTTTTAGCCTTTACTTTTAAAAACACATGATTGTCTAGTTTGAATTCTTTGTATGTCCTACTTTTATCTACATTAATATTTTGTCTGTCCTGTGTAACCTTTAAATTATGCCTGATTTTCACCATATATTCTTCCATTTCTCTTAGAAATTATGGCCTAATAACAACTCTATCTGTTGGGTTGTCCCAACTTAATGGTGTGTTGCATCTCCTACCATACAAAGCTTCAAATGATATCATCTTCAATGATGCTCTATACCCATTATTGTAAACAAATTTAACTAGATGAAGCTATTCTTCCCACTTGGAAGGCTTGTCCATTACATATAATGTCATCATGTCTTCAATTATTCGATTAGTCCTCTCCATTTTCCCATCTGAATCTGGGTGATATGTTATACTGAAATTCAAATTAGTCCCAAATCCCTTGAACAACCCCTTCCAAAAGTTGGAAGTGAAATTTGGATCTCTGTCTCACACTATTGCCTTATGCATGCCATGTAGACTAGCTAATTCCTTCATATAAATCTCTAAAACATTGGTTTCCTTGTGAGTCATTTTTTCTGGAATAAAATGTGCAATCTTTGTAAGCTTATCCACCACTACCATGATGGAAACATGTTGCCTTGTTGTTCTTGGAAACTTGGTGATAAAATCTATTTTAACTACCTCACACTTCCATTCAAGAATGGGAAATGATTGTAATGATCTTGGTGGATGTATGTGTTCAATATTCACTTCTGACATTCCATGCACCTGTCTATGTAAGCATCCAAGTATTTCTTCATTCCAGACCAAAAATACTAGCCTCTTGCCGCTGCAATTATCTTCTGATATCCTATATGACCAACATATGGTACATTGTACATCTCTTTCAACTCTATGTTTCTCAATTCCTTAGTGTTAGGAACATAAAACTTGTCACTGAACAAGACGATTCCATCCTCTTCCAACCTATAGTTATTAAAATTCAGTGGTACATTTTCCTACTGTAATCCTTCTGCAACTTGTTCATATTGCTGATTTGATGCTATAGCTTCCAAAATTCTACTTTTAAAATCTAAACAACACATTCTAATGGTTGCAACACACAATTCATGCACCTTTCTACTAAGTGCATTAGCCACATTATTTTCTTTTCCCTTGATATGCTTGATGTCGAAATCATATTCAACGAGAAATTCCAACCATCTAGTTTGTTTGGCATTTAGCATTGGTTGTTTGTTGATCTTTAACACTGTTTAGAGTCTTGAAGATAACATCACAGGGATAAATCCTCTTGTGTTTTTAGAGAGGTAGTAATCCTCTTTAATATAATACAAAATTTACAAAAGATTCCTTAGAAGGACCAAGATCTTCATGGAATAAATATTCACAAACAAAGTATACCCGAGAAAAGACTATGCTTTTTCAGAAATAAATATTCACAATATTATATAAGACTATAAACCGATATAGTAAGGAATCTCACACAATGAAATTTCCATCATAGCATTGTTAGTAAATATACTTCCATGCTAAACCTAATAGAATAGAGGAGGACATATTTAAGCTAGAAATAAAATGGCAAAGCAATCACACAATAGATAAAGATTTTACCTTGGACACCCAAACGGGAAAACCAACATTCCTTGAGCGTCTTTCTCTCTTGTTGTCTTATTCATTCAGAATAAAAGGATGCATGTCTAATCTTGGTCTACACCTATGACAAAATCAAAATCATACATGTTACCCCCCTGCAATGCCTAGGGGTAATTAGAGGAGATCATATCTCATGGCCCACAATAGAGAACATGATCTCGATCACGATGATGATCAACATGTCCACAGATGGCAGGCTAGTAGCCCCCCTCTTTCACCTTTAAAACTACATGTCAACCAAGGCTCATCAAATCCAAGCAACCCATAATATGGGAGATGATTTTTAGGCCCTTCATTTTTGGGTTTGAAGCCGCACAAGAAGGACTACAATCCCATTTTTGATCAAACACGAAGTTGCACAAGCTACATAAAGAATTGAACAGTGGAGAAAGTAAAGAAACAAAAATTGACTGTTGAAAGGGACAACGCAACACCAGCGAGACAAAAGTAGTTACAACAGAACAATAAAGCATGTGAACCCAAAGCCATAAGATCCTACTCAACCTATATATGAGATGGACATTATTGTAAAAAGGATGTTGTTATAGGTATTGTTGTTGTTGCTGATATAGTTGGGTTGGGTTGGGTTTTAGTTGTTGTTGTTGTTAGTTGGTTTTTGGTTGAGGAAAGGTTCTATAAATGTAATATGTATACAATTTTGGGAGAAAGGGGTAGATAGAGCTCTATGACATGGGTCCCAAGCCAAAATGTTGTAATAGAGTACTAATTTGTATCTCTGAGAATGTATCTGAGAAACTTTGATGATAATAGATGAAGAAGGACCCAAAATTTCGAAATATAATGTGTCATTTAGTGTTTATTCTTATGAATGATCTCTTTACATTACTTCTTTATGCTTGATAAGATCAATATGGTATCTCTGTGTACAAATTATTTTCACAAYCTGAGTATCTTTAGTTCCAGTATGGATGAGTTTAGGTCTATTCTGTAGTTAGACTATCTTGCGCAAGATCATGGTGAATCTTGAAAGTTTTGGGAACCCACCTAAGTATTCTCCTTGCCCTTCCCTATCATTTTGTCTTAGTTGCGCTTCGGGTGAGACTTCTTCTCTTCAAAAGAGTTGAAAATGCCAATGCTCTAGACTACATTGTACCTTTTGTTGGTAACCTGAGAAGGACCCTGGTATGATCAATTCCACACCAACAAAATGGTTCCATTGTTAGGACTTGCATTAAAAGGGGACCTRTAGGGAGAATGCTTCTGCGGATTCACAGATCTGATATTCTCCAGTGGTGGGAGAGAAATTGTGACTCCTTCATATGGAAAGAAGCGGAGTTGAGAGRAAAATATGGGAAAGATACACAAGAGGTAGTCTTTTACTCAGAAAGATCAAGTGACCAGTACGAGATATTTTGGGTTAAGTTCCCGGAAGAACTTTTCCACTGGATAGATAGGATCCAAGAAGCTCTAGAATTCGAAGAACGAGTCAAGAAGACATGTGCTTGGGATACATAAAATATTGTATCACTTCATCGGTTGGATAGTCCAGTAATGCGAGCAATCGATTTATGGGTCAATATAACATTAGAATGATATATTATAGAGTTTGCAGCTGAGAATCACCAATAGTTTTCATGGGCAGAAGCATATTTCAATAAAAACGTAAGGGGAAGACTGTTGAGAAAAATATCCCTATGGATTAAGGTTTTCTTGATGGAAGAGGGGATGCTGACTATGTCCCTGACTGAGATGGCAGCTTAAACACCCTCGCTTGGGGTGGGGTGAGTTTGGCGTGGAGTCATGGCCTGAGAGAGGGGAGAGGGTTCTTTGACAAATAAGGGAGAAGCAAGAAATGGACTCAAGAGATGAGAGCACCTTGAAAAGAGATGCCATAGTTGAGAAGTGGTGGCATGGTAAGATAAAGAAAGCAGTAAAACAATCTGAGAAGTTGTAGAAAGAAGTCAGACCAAGAGAAGTAAAGGAAGGACAGATGGAAGAGTTGCAAAAGATGAGAAGACTGGAAAGACTAGCTAGTCAAAGATTAAGTGAGAGAGAAGCACAAAGAGAAAGAAGTCCCTAAGAGGGTGGAAATGAAGGAGAAGGTGTAGAAGCAAGGGAGAAGGAAGCTGACCTGGATATTGAAGAATAAAGAGAATATTTAGCCCTGATGCTAGGAAATATCGGGAACCCAACTGAAGAGACGACTCCATAGGATGAGAACGAGACCCCCTAGATCAAAGAAACCCACCCCAAAGCCAATGGAACCAGCCCCAAATCACCCATACCCCAAGTGTCTTCTATATAATTGGTAAATTCTATACTACCTTCTTATGTTATTTATGTTCCAGTACAACCAATTAGTCAGTCACAACCAGGAAGCGCAAATACTGGGAGGATATTGGGATCCCCTGGTAGATCGTAACCATGACCATTAGGTTTTATTTTGGTAGGAGCAGTAAGATTAGCAATGGCTAGTAACGAGTGAGGTTCGATTGTTAGATACCCATAATTATGGGGTAAGGGAGATGAAGATGTTGAGCATCATTGGTTCTTGTGTGAAGCAATCTGGAGGTCCAAAGGGACTTTAGATGTGAATAAATTGGTTGAGTTCTAGACTACTTTGAGAGGTCATGCTCCCAAATGGTACATGAAGGCCATTGAGCCATGAGTACCATGAGTGCAAGGTCAAGCGTTCACACTTGACCAGGTATAGAAAAAGTTCATAGCGGAGTTTAAGCTACCTCAGTCAGAACAACAAGCTATTTCTAAGTTGCACGAAATTCAGCAAAGGGAAGGTGAGTCAGCTTGGGAATATAGACAAAAGTTTAAAGATGATATAGGGAGGTTAGCACACCCAATTCATGAGGAAAACCAAAGAGAATGGTATATCCAAGGGTTTCTACATCTAAGATGGATTCCGTTAACACAACAACGGATAACCACTTTGACAAATACCTTGGAACAATCAATGAAGATTAAAGCCTTGGCAGGATATCCGGGGAGCCTGAGAGTGACCAGACCCCCAACAGATGCAAATTTGGTTCAAAAACAAGGGAAAATATAAACACTTACAAAGAAGATTAAAAAATTGATGATACCCAGACCAAGATGACCGCAAGTCTGGTGTACCAGATGTTACATAGAAGGACATCTGGTGAACGAATATCCACGAATAAGGGGAATGGGACCTCCTCACAATCCGATGGGACCCTCACCAGGACCCATGGGAGGAGTTGCACAAGTATCTACAAATTTACCATTCCATACCCCAAACCCATATCATGCTTTTCCAGGTAATCAAGCAGTGCCAGAAGTTGAGTATTGTGAGATTTGCTGAATCTATGGGCATGGGCCAAGATATTGCCCCATTATTCATAAGTTTTGAATAGTACCGAATATTGTGCACTGTAAGTTTTGTGAATCTACCACACATGCTACGAATCAGTGTAGGGCATTGGATGCACTTGCAGACATGTTGGATCGAACATCATTAAGGGTGAATGAAACCCCTCAGGGACCGAGAAGAGGTCGAGGAGGTGGAGCCAGAGGAGACTTTAGAGGAGGGAGAACTCAGGGAAGAGGACCAAGTAGATGCTACAATTGTGATGAGAAAGGACACATGGCTAGAGATTGTCATCATCCGAGGTGGACATGGTGCTCTCACTACAGAACCAATGGGCACGCAACTAAAGACTACCCATAACTAATTACAAAATGGGAAGATCGGGTATGACAAAGAGGAACTAATCTCATCAGTTCAGAGATAAAGAGGGTTATTAGAGGACAATTTACCAACCTTAATATCATCACTTGAGGAGGAGCAAAGACTGGCGCAGATGCTGATAATTTACATTCAGATCCAGAAAGCAGTGCATAAGGAGGACATGTATGATCCTCTGAAACAAAATCTATTCTTTAAAAATGCCATAGAAATATTTCAAAATATCCCTGGTCCTGAGATGCAAGAGAAACCCCCTCAACTTATTGTTTACCCCAATATTGCACAATTCCTTGCTTCACCCCCTGCACCCAAAAACCATTTAGTCCTGATGAGACAACCTGAGCAGTCACAAAATGTAGTTGACCTGTGGTTTTAGTTATTTTCTGATATTCTTGTGAATGTCCAACTAACAGAGAAGTTGTGCAATGCACTGTGTCTAGTTCTAGGAAATGAAGATGATCCAGATTTTATGAGCAGAATGAAATGACTATAGATTATTAATAGGTGCTGAACACAAAATAACAGTGATACAGTAAAAATGGTTTTCTATTCAATAAGGAACTAAGCTGAAACTGTAAAATGCAGTGGAAACAAGCTTGCTGGAATGGTGGCGACTTATCTCTGAGAAGAGATGTGACGGTTGCACTCATTCGCAATAAGATCATTACAATAAGGATCTAAAGGCATTTTTACAATAAACAAGAATTCCAAAAACACTAGACATCCAAAAACCTAACCCTAGGAGATGAAGCACCAAAAGTCATGTGGGCCCCGTCTAGGTAAGTTAGTACATCAACTTCCCGGGGTCATAAATTTTGCATACGATCTCTGTTTTAGGCGTATGATAGCCCATTGGAAAGGTATTGTCAAGGATATTAATTTTGGGGGTTCAATAATTCTTTTAGATATCATTGAGAATCTCTATCCCGAAAAACCTTCATTTTGACCCTCAAAATGGCCCCGAAAGTTAAAACTGCTAAAAATAGTAAATTGCCAAAATTGCTAGAAAACTGTTTTGAGCCAATTGGAAAAGTTGGGTGACCACCAATATCCACCTGGATCAATCCTCCCTCATTAGGAAGCAATGGTCTCTATTGCGTTGAGTCCCCCCATGAGATGATGAAATTTCTACTGAATTTGGCCTCGGGTGAGTCACTTGCCTTGGTGCAGGAGTTGTCCTGCTTTGACGACTCAATAAAGATGGATCCTTTGTTGTCGAGTGCCCTTGATCTGTGTGTCCACAATCATATTGTTTTTTTCCTATTGTATGCATTTGGGGTTGAGCTCTGTTGGTTTTAGCTATTCTTCTACATCTGAGGTGTCCAATAATGGTAGGAAATAAGGGCAAAGGAGATCCACGTTGAACACTGGGTGCAGGCCAAGGAAAGGAGGAATGTGAGCTCAAAATAATTATCCCCCATGACCTTGGTGATGGTGTATGACCCATAACGGTGTGGGCAAAGCTTTCGATGGGGTCCTGTAAGGCATTCTTTTTGCAAGTGCAACCAAACTTTGTCGCCCACCTGAAACTTATGTGGCACTTGATGTTGATCATGGCGGTGCTTGTACTTGTCATTGGACTTATGTAGGATATCCTGAACTTGTTGGTGGATGTGATGGATCTTCTCAATGAATCGGGTGGCTTTGTCAGCTTCATTTGGAGCAGGAGATGAGTCGGTCGAGGTGAGCACAAGGGGAAGTGAAACATCTATGGGACCCAATGGTTGGAATCCCAACCCCACTTGAAAGGGGATGTGGCCGGTTGAGCTATGCAAGGCTCGATTGTAGCTATGTTGGATATAGGGAAGGCTCTCATCCCATGTACGAGGGTGCTTTGAATTATACATGCGAAGGATATGCATAATCATGCAATTTACAACCTCGGTTTGGCCATCTGTCTGGGGGTGGAAGGTCATGGATTTGGTGAGCTTAGTGTCTAGTAGTGACCAGAGGATCGACCAAAATGTGATAAGAAATTGACTATCCTGATATGAGACAATGGTTTGTGGGATTCTAAAATGTACCCAGAATCGTTCAAAGAAGAGCTTAGCAGTGGCCTCTACTGTGATGTTGTTCTTGCAGGCAACCATAATCACCATCTTAGAAAAGCGATCAAAAACCACAAAAACATAGTCATTTCCCTGCTTGGTGGATGGGAGGCCCAACATGTAGTCCATTGAGATGGATTCCGATGGCCTGTCAGGAGTAGGAAGAGTGGTGTACAAGCCCTGTTTCTTAGTGGTCAGTTTGGAAATAACACAGACAGTGCAGGACCTGATATACTTGCTGACCTCCTGTCGAAGTTTGGCCAGCATAAATGTTTCTGTAGCATTGCCACTATATTTTCGACGTCAAAGTGTCCTTCCACCCGACTTTAGTGGGCTTCCCAGATCAGCTTCACTTGCTCGCTTGATGGAACACAGATATGGACCAAATGACACAACAACCCATCCCGAAGATGGAAATTATCGACAACTGCATTTGCACCCAACATTTGGTAGGTGGTGGCGAAGTCCGAGTCTGTATCATAGATTTGGGGCCATCCATAGGTCTCATGGACACAAGAGTCTAGCACCATGGTGAGTGTCGCGTCTGGAAGTCTGCTGAGGCAATCAACGACCCGATTGGTGCTTCCTGTTTTATACTTGATGTTGAGGTGGAATTGCTGCAAGTATGTGGACCACTTTTGATGGCGATCATTCTACAATTTTCCTTATGTCTACATGAAATGCAGTGGCTTATGATCAGTGTGGATGACTGTCTCCTTCCCAAGAATGTAATGTCTCCACTGGTGGCAGGCTTACATAATGGAGTACATTAATTTTTTGTAAGTAGGGTACTTACGGACAACATTTGATAGTGTCTCACTATGATAGGAAACGGGGTGGCCATGTTGAGTGAGAACGACGCCCACCACATAGTCTGAAGCATCTGTCTCTATCTCAAAGGGATCTTGCAAGTCTGGTAGTGAAAGTACTGGGGATGAGCACAAGCACTTCTTCAAATCATCGAATTCTTGTTGTTGGGACCGACCCCACACAAATTTCTCCTTACCACCACCCCTGGTTATTTGGCTGAGGGCCCATGCAATATGGGAGAATCCTAACATGAACCTGCGGTAGAAATTAGTAAGGCCCAAGAAGCTCTGAAGCTCAGTGAGTGTGGTTGGGGCTGGCTAGTCACGGATGACTTGGATCTTGGTTGGATCCACATGTACGCCATGCTGATCAATTATGTATCCTAGGTAATGGACCCTGTCCATGCTGAAGGAGAATTTTTCCAAGTTGGCATATAGCATGTGCTACTGCAGGGTGTGCAACACCTGTTGAATATGTTGCAAGTGTTCGACCCAAGTCTTGCTATAAATGAGAATGTCATCCAGATACACCACTACAAAAGTATTGGTGAATGGGCGCAGGATATCATTCATCATCCTCATGAAAATGGTTGGAGCATTTGTCAAACCAAAGGGCATGACCAACCATTCAAAAAGGCCTTCCTTTGAATTAAAGGCGGTTTTCCATACATCTGTCTGTTCTATCGGGACCTGGTGGTATCCAGACTTTAGATCAATCTTACTGAAGTATTTGGCCCCTTTGAGTTGATCAAGGAGGTCGTCAATTTGGGGAATCGGGTACCAGTTTCTGATTGTGATTTTATTCAGAGCCGGTAATCAATGCAGAGACGCCAAGTTCCATCTTTCTTCTGTACCAGCACGATTGGGCTCTCGCAAGGTGATGAGCTGGGATGGATGTGCCACTTGTGGAGTAGTTCTTGGATATGTTGCTTGATCTCCTCATTCTCTAATAGAGAGCGATGATAGACTGGCCGATTGGGCAGTGGTGCGCCAGGGGTCAGATTGATGGGGTGCTTGACCTGACAATGCAGAGGTACCCTGGTAGGTGAGGATGAGATATCTAAGTATTCTTCCACGAACTTATCTACTTGATTCTGCTGTGTGGAGAGGTTGACTGCAGAGACCCTAGATGTGGCTGTGATCTTTCGCTTATTCTAAGAGCGAATCACGAAGAAGAAAAACTTCCCCGTCTGAGAGATGACCTTCCTACATTTCTTAGCAGAGATCAAGGAAATAACACTAGGTGTGACTGCCTCGGGTATCCTGTACAATTTCCTGTTCAAAGTAATAATAACACTACAAGGCCTAGACTCATATACAACATGACGTTTCCATAAATAAGTTTGTCCCAAAATCACATAAAAAACTTCAAGAGGAGCAACATCACACAATACCTCGTCTTTGAAGGGCTTGATGCCGTACAATAGTCGACACTATTGGTTGACATGGAGATTTCTTCCTTGGTGGAGCCATCCAATGGTGTAGGGTTATGGGTGCAGTGTTTTCGGCAAGGACAACCACTTGATGACCTCTGCTGAGATGAGGTTATTCTGGCTACCGCTATCAACAATGAAGTGCAACGGGGTGCCTTTTACCCACATCTGTGAATGGAAGAGGCGTTCTCCTTGTTCTGGCTCATCTGGTTCACCAAGCTGGAGCTTGGTGGTAGAAATGGTGGCACTGGGTTCCACATCAATGATCCATATTTCCCTTTCTGGTTTTGGCTCAGAGTCTGAACCCGCATCTGATTCAGAGGCTTTCACTTCGGCCACCAGCGACTGCTTTGAGCGATAGTCACCAATGTTATGCCAAGGGATCTTATGGAAGTCACACCACTTCCTGATATCTTTCTTTGTCTTTTCAGTGTCCTTCTTTTCTTGCAGCTTGGACTGGTTGTCCTGATACTATCCATATTTGATCTGTCCTTTGTTCTGTGGGTTGGGGCCACCCTTTCCTAGATTTTGTTATGAGGGGTTCCTAGGCCAAAATTACCGCGTCTTTTGTTTGAGCTTCTGCTCGATTTTGATGACATATCGGTAGGTTGCGCCCAAGGATGAGATGTCAAAAAATTCCATTTCAGTCTGAATGTATCTATGCAGAGCGCTACGATACTTGAGAAACATCTATCGCTCTGAATCTTTGATACCCAGCTTGGTGCACAAGGTATGAAAGATATCTGTGAAATCTGGCACTGCTTGGTCTCTTTCTTGCCGCAGTGTGGTCTATTTGGTAAACAAGTTGTCATAACTCCCGACAGGGTAGTATTGTTCCTTAATATCATCCCTGAAGGATTCACAGGTGGCCGTGACTATAAATAATGAGGGTTCCTTTGTTTCTTTTTTCTCACAAACATTTTCCCACCAATCTTT
>SNQJ01S0036404.1:63510-93389 GCA_010110895.2 Picea sitchensis
AAAGGAGGCTAGTGCCTCACTTGGACATAACTCACTTGCTCAGTTTGAGAGACAAGTTCTGATCTGTTACCGGCAAAGGAGAGAGAGAGAGTGGCGCATATCTGGGGAGAGGAATTTCTGTTTTAGCATAGAGATCTCTTGGCATTGTATTGGATATCTATATTAAGGAATTTTTGTCGGGTTTTCTTCCCCTAAAGGGTTTCCCAGGATAAATGTTGTGTCTCCTGTGATTGTGTATTTCTCAGTGATCTTGGATTATGCTATTGTTATCTAATGAAATGCAAACATCTATAATAATGGCTTAAACATTAACACTTGGAAATCCGTATCTGATGGTATCCTGAAAATCCATCTGTAAAAGAATATACTTCCTAGCCTCCCACATTATCTAACACTTTGTCAGTGAATGGCATAGGGAAGGGGTCATGTAGACATGCATCGTTCAAATTTCTGAGATCTATGCAGATCCTAATATCTCATGTCTTCTTATCTTGTACCACCATAGGGCTAATCCACTCTGATTCCTCCACGGGTTCTATAATCCCAACTTCCAACATTATGTTAAGCTCAATCTTTACTTTCTCCTTATATTTAGGGTTCAATCTGTAGGGTCTTTGTTTGACTGGTCTTGCATCTGGTTTCAAAGGGATCCTCATCTCTCCCATAGGTCCTTTGATGCCCTTCATATCAGTGAACTTGGTTGGAAACAAGTCCTAATATTCGTGCAGTAGTTATGTGATCTTGTCAATGGTAGAAACATCCCAATAATCTCCGACATTTGCAAGCTTCAGTGTCTCCTCAGTTCCAATATTGAATTTTTTAATCTTGATGGGTTGTCCAATGAATGGTATATCAACTCTAGGTCCTTCCACATCTCTCTGGCCTTCTGTTTCTGCGATGTTCACCTTCCTCGGATCATCATCTTCATCAACATTGATGTTGTAACAACCTTGTAGTTTCTGGAGAGGCGCAGTCCATTCATCCTCTTCTTGTTCCAAAGGAAGGCTAGATGCCTCCTTGAATACTTTCTGTCTCACAATCTGTAATGCTTGATCTATTGAAGGATATTGACTTTCAAATAAGAAGGTGGTTATAAAATTCTGAGTCATACCTTTCCAATCTGTAGTGATGAGGCACAACTCTACTTAAAGGTACCAGTTGATAGGTGTCGTGTCCAGTTTGTTAATGAATTTGTGCACCCACTGTTCTTGAGGAACGTTTCTCCAGGCTTCCACACAGCTACGCACATGGTCCTTTGGGCAACTTTGACCTATGTACCAAACTCCGTAGCCTTCTACTTGTGCTGAGAACCGCGCTGTCATCAAGGTACGACATTGTATCCAGTCTGTAATATTTCTTTTGTGTGTTCCCCACCATCTTGTTGGGGTTTCTTTCAGGGCCTCATCCATTGCCAACAATCTTTGTTGCATTGGTACACTTTCTTCAAAGTCCGAAAAGAAGGTTTCTACAGGATTTAGACCATCAAAGGTGGGTAAGTTACTTACTATTGTGYCGATCCAACAAACTTCTCTGGTTAATCTAGCACATCTTCTTGTAGATACCTCATACATTTTATTCTACCAGTTCTCCAGTGCTTCTTCTGAGTCTAGTGAACATGCACTATCACTTCGCCAGCTTAGGTTTCCATCATCCGTAGGATTAATGTAATCATGTTGTCTGGATATTAATTTGTATATGTTTTCCAGTTCATATGTGCGATATTCCTCTCTGATGGTTTCTGTGTATCGCTGACCTTCATCTGGATCTAAAGGCACAATGACCCTAAGGCCATCCCTTTCAAATGTCATTCATCTTTTCTTTAAATCAACCACAGTGGAATTATTGAAAGCCCAATCAATTCCTAACAACGCAGGGTAAGGACAACTATCATCAACTATCTCAATTACCTCAAAATATGCAAATGTTATTACTTCATCAATGTCCACAGGGACATGTTCCAGTCTACCAAAAGGGGCTTACAACTTGCTGATTAGACATCCTGAGCCTGATAGGGGAATAGATCAACCTCGATTTTCCCATCAACGCCCAAGTTTTCTTCATCATGAAATTGACCTCCGATCCTAAGTTGAGGACCACATAGTTTATATCATACTCTCCTATTTGAGCATTTAAGTGTAGCTCTTTATTTGTCCTTCTCTTCTTACCGATTTGGTGTACTACCCTATTTAGTAAGGGGTCTATCTTTCCTAGCTCATACTGTCTGATTAAATTCTGTAACTCTTGTACAACACTTTCATCTTGAATCAACTTAATGCAAGTATATAGAAATTCCATGAGCTTTATTACCTATTTTCCTTCTCTTGGTGAAGCAGACTGATCAAATGCCTGAGGAATTCCATATTCTCTTACTTCTAGTCGTGTCTTTGATAAATAACCTTGGTCTTCTTTGAACTCTTTTCTTGCCTCCTCAAATATTTGTCTTTCCTTCTTTGCATCAAAAGTTTGGGTTTTCTCTGCATCTTTCCTGATTCCTGAATATTCTGTAGTATTCCCTTGGGTCATTCTGTCATCTCCTGTAACAAAACCTCCTCTAGTGATAACAACGACTCTAGGGTCTTCTCCGTGAGGTTCAACATATATCAGTTGCACTTGCGGGCTTTGCTGAGGTTCTCGTCTCTCCTGAAGCTTAGCTAGAAATGCTAGACATTCTTTAATAACATGCTCGAAGGAGTTGCAATAGCTTAGAGTAGTGAAAGGATTCTGACAGTCCCTTGCCAAGTGTCCTAGATGTGCACAGTTATAATAGATGATCTATCCTCGACCTTGACCCATACCTTGTCCTCGTCCTTTGAATCCACCGCGAGGATTGAAGTTTCCTCTCCCAGGGGAGTTATATTGCATAGTGTTTCCTTCTTGCTGTACTTCACCTTGAATTTTGTATATGTATCTTGACCTTTAATGCATGAGATCGTAAGCCCTACAATCCCTATCGTCATGTCCCATGGAATTACAGAACATGAAATACAAATTCGTGGGTGTCTGAACATATTTTTGCATGTAATAGCACTCACTAGGGCGATGTCTATTTCGGCATACCTTGCACCAGGGTAAGGTGACTTGCTTCAAAGGGCTCAGAGATATAGAGGCCAAGTATTCATGGAATAGGGGACAATGTTCCTTGTCATGGCCCTCTAATCTGCATCCGACACACCATATTTATTCTCTTTTATCTTTTCCCTTGTCTTTCTTCATATCTTCGACTTGCAGAGTAGTTAGCTGAGTCAAGATTTGACTCATACCTGAGATGGATTCTCCCATAGGGGCTAATTATAGCTTCATGTTGATCTCCAGTGCCTCATCCTGTGAAGTAATCTTCTGTTGCATCAGAGGAAATATGATGTGTGGTAATAAGGCAACAATGAACCACTCTTTGTTCTACTCATATGGGATCTGAAAAGTCAATCTGCTTGTTAAGGTCTTAAATCTCTGGTCGAATTCCCAAACAAGCTCGACTACCTTCTGTTTGATCTCTTTAAGATCTGTAATACATCGTGATTCTGAATTGGGTTTATTGAACTTTGCAATCAATGCATTATTGATCTCGTTCAATGGCTTAGGCTGTGCAAGTCCTTGGACAAGCTTCATATACCAGCTTAGTGTGCGATCTCGAAGGGTAGTACTAAACTGGGTTCTTTTAACAGCTTTGTCGGTGACATTTTTAATATTCCATATGGTTTCACATAGAAACCAGTGTTGATCAAGATCTTCAGATCCATATCCCCTAAAGATAGGGAGTCTCATCTCATCTGCCATAGATCTTCCTAGGTTTCCTGTGTGAGTATGTGGTGGACCACTAGTAATAGTACTCTAAACAGTCTGGTAACTCTAATTACTCTGATTACTTAATGTTGTTGAATCAATAGGAGGGACAACAGTACTTACTTCAATGGTTTGTGCGGTTCCTGAAGTCTCTGGCTCATCCTGACGAAGGTCTTCAACTTTCCCTTCCTTTATCCTAGCAGGTTCTAAATGCTCCTCGTTTGTCAGATCTGCCTCTTCTCCACTGTAGAAACCCTCGTCCCTGTAGTTCTTCTTGAATAGGTTTGCAAGAGGAACTTCTCTGAATACTCTCCCACTACGCATATGTCCATCCTCTGTGTCATTGTCACTATCTGAATTCCTGAACATTAGCCTTTTTAAGTCCGATCGATCTACTGTATCTTCAATATGTTCTTCTCATGCAATAGCATCTTGATTCTCAACTTTAGAAAATGTAAAAATTTTCCTCTGGGTCCCTTGAAGAAATATCTCTCAGCTTGGATATATGACTCTACTCTATCAACAAAAAACTTGGTGATGTAGCCTCCAATGGTGCTATCAAACTAGTGATCTATTTCTCTTGACACGATGTTGTCAACTCTCTATACCTTCTTGATCAATGCTGACGTCCAAACTATAGGAGGTCTAGATCTGATCTCAATTTGGGTATCAACTAACCTAGCTAACCACTCGTATATCTCCTAATGGATTCCTCCAAAGAAAATCTCATGTATATCAGTAAAAATATATCTCTCCAACCAATCCTCTGTACTAAGATTAGGGTTCTTGTTCTGGGCTTTAGGAAGTCCTTTTCCTGATCCTCTAACCATTTTTGAATCTCTGTCTTTGATGGAAACCACCTTGAAATTCCCTAAAAAATATTCCAGTCCCGACAATGGAACCATTTGTTGGCACAGGGGCAGACCCAGGGTTCAGCTCCAAGAGCGCACCAACAAGCCCTAACTACTGGCCCTTTCGGCTACACCTGCGAAGTAGATACAGGCTCACCCGACGCAACTATGGGGGGGTTGCAGAACATAGATGTCTAAAACCAAGGGAATTATCAAGTGGATCTAATACTAGAACATTACAACATGAATATATCACTTATCATATTAGATATATTCTATACATATTATCATATATATCACAATATTGCAATAATAATGTATCAAATGGCAAGAACAGAGCATCAATCACACATAACACAAAATATACGTGGTTCACCCTCTCTCTACGGCTACATCCACAGAACTGTGCTTTATGATATATTAAGATGAAAGCATACAGTTCTAATCTGCGCTCTTAACCAACAAATCTTCTCTCTTCTTCTCTCGATCTCTCCCCTCCCTGCACACCCATCTACATGGTTTATCTTCGCACCCAGATGAAGATCTTACAATACCAGAAGGCTCTCGTACTCATCTCTTCTCTCTCACACAACAATAATCACTCATGTCAATACGACTAGATCTCATCAACTCGAACCAACCCTCCTTCCTCATATAGCTTCTTATTTATACATTACAATCACTTATCGATATCCTTAGGTTGAAACCTAGGTGTCAAAACCCTAGATACCAAAACCCTAGGTGTCTAAAACCCTAGGTCAACTTGACCCGCATTTTCAGGGCTTCGTCAACCTGTCTTTCCTTCTCGCACGGTGCTCCAAAGCATCTAATGGTGGATTTTTTCGCTTTCTAAGCTATCCACGATCCTTCTTCCTTGCTTACCTATCATCCTCAATCTCCTCATCCAACAACTTGCTTTCTCGGACTTCGCTCCGCCTTTTCTACTCTTTTTCTCACTTCGACCCAATAACAATCACTGTATCTTTCGCAAAGTTCGCATTCCGCCTTTTCTTCCTTATTCTTTGCTTACTTCCGTAACCAAGGGCCAACACAACCCCACTAAAATTGAATGTTATTTTATGTTTGTGGAAAAAAGTGTAGCATTAGGCCTCATATATAAACACTATCACTCATTTCGTTTTTGGATCATCTTTCCTCACCTTTGTGAGAGATTACTTATGATTTTTTCACCTTTTTTGGGTTACTAATTCTTTCTCTCTCATGCACTATGCTTGGAAAGGATCTTTTATGCATGGTTTTCTAACTTTGGATGGATATTTATGCAATTAGGGTGAAATTCTCTTGGTTTCTTGGATGAAGTAATTAAATTTCTGCAATTATTGTTTATGCTATTGACGTTTATGGTTAAATTGCTATTTTGTTGCAAGATGTCATGTTTATTGAAACCCTAGGAGAGGAACATAAGTTCTTCTTCCTCTCACAAGGTTATATTTTTCTAGAATTGGTTAATTTCCCTTGCTAGGGTTAGAACCCTAAATCCCTAAAGTGATAAGACTTTAGGATTTTATCACTAGATAATTGATGTTTTACCTAGTTGAAGCTACAAGAAGGGAGAAAAAGTTTCTAGGGCCCAAATGTACTTGCACCCTAGAAATCATTCTCCTCAAGATATAAGACCTAATGCCCAAATGTGCTTACACCTTATGATTTAGATCCTACTTCTTGGTTTCAAGTAGATCAACCTTCAATCTTGGTTTCATTTGAAGACTCCATAACCCTATAAAGGCACTAATATTAAATCAATTCTCTTGATGAATTGAACGACAAACTCTCTCTCTCAAAACTCTCAAGAATCCTACTAATTATACTAACACTAACTTTAGAAAAATCACTAAATAACTTGCGATTGTTATAAAAGGTTCTCTCAATCCATCTAAATCACATCAATTTGTTGCATACACTAATGTAAAGGTGGCTTAACTCACTCAAAAATAACATATAACAATTGGATAATATTCTATTAGATATGTGATTAATTTTCATGGTCAATTGTGGTATTTTTGAGAATTTATTATTGTTGTTGTTACAAATTCCCTATTTCTATTATAACACTGGTTTACTACTGCAATTTGAAATAACCATAATAATCTAACTTGTCTATTGTCAAAAGAGGTATTTATTGATTACTTTGGCTTGGAAATTGTTATATATATGCTATAAAGTGTTCTTGTTCTAGGAAGGTACCAAATCATCTTCCAACCTCTTCTCTTACTTGACCTAGACCGTCCATTTGATGATCAATATAGTGGGCAGTAGTCTTGGCCACTAAACTTGCTATTGTATTCCTTGAGGTCACCAGGGAAGCCTCCCTTGTGGTGGACCTCCTCCTTCACTAAAACAAGGGAAGTCCCTACTTAGGTAATAGTTGTAGGTTCTTCCATTGTTGCGCAAGATTTGGGAATCTTGTGGAGGGATTTGCACAAGTACAAATCCTACGATAACATTTTGGCAGGAGGATTGAGTCATTCTCCTCATGAAATTTCTTTGGTAAACTTTCTCGAAGCCATTATCTTACACGTTTACCTTGAAAATCCACTGAAGGTAGTTCCCTAACCTTCCTTTGATGATCCCATTGGAGGAATAATCTAGCAACTCCAATGATGATAACCCATATCGGGCGTCATTATAGACATAAAATCAATTCCCCCATGGCTCCTTCGAAATTGGAATCCAACAAAATTTTCAAACACTTGGACAAGAGTAAGATTTGTGGTTTTCCCCATGACTTGCCTAAATATGCTATCTCCTAGCTATCAAAATTCTCTGGTAGTGATGATACCTAGGCTAATTTTCACTTGAGTAGATTATATGATGAGTATGGGGCCCATGATACAAAACCCCAACACTTAGACATGATCATGAGGCTCTTCTCTGCCTCATTGGTAGGATAATTTAGGTTGTGGTATGGAAACCTCCCAAGAAAGAGTATAAAAAGGTGGGAGGGACTCGAGAGTGATTTCATAAGGAGATGGGGTGATAGGAAGGATCAAGCTTTCGTTTTCTCCTAGTTTGACAAAGTGTTATCGAACTAATCGATAGGTGTGGACACTAACATATCTCCCTAGATCCACCTGGATCTAGAACAAAACATGACAAGACATGACTCTTTCCCTAAGTTTTGAATATTGAATTAGCTAGTAGGAAGGAACAAGTAACATACCTTTGTATCGCTTCCTAGGGTCTCTGTTGATCCTGCTTCGCTCTAGTTCTCTCGTGAGGTCAAAACCAAGACAACACAAACCAACCAAAGTGAAGGTAGCAAAATATATTCAACTATCAACTTATGTGTATGATCAAGGAATTACACAATAAAGTGAGAATGACTTTATGGGAAAGGGACATGCCACTGTATCATATTAATCAAAAGTAGAAGATACAACCTGATCGCCTCAAAAGTAGAAGATACAACCTGATCGCCTTTATATCATAAGCTTCCTTTCTAGTAAGGGTTTTCCTTTCGGTGGATCTTGGCTCCAGCACACACACTTGCTCAATCCTTGTATGAAGAAGATAAAATCCTCTTGATATACTTGCTAGAGTCTCCAAGCTCCTGTTCAAGCTAAGTCCTTCACACAATTCTTTCACCAATTCTCCAATGAATCTTGCTTAACCTTTTCCCTGAGAATTCCATCAATATATAGGAGAGAATGAGATGGTTACTTGGATAATAATGATCCCACAATATCAGGGAATCCAGTACAAGGATAACCATTCAAATGCCAACCCATTCTTCTAGAAGATTCCCTTCTAGAACCATTGAGAATTCATCTTTTCCAAGATTTAGAGCAAGTTGACACCCTAGCTATGTAGCACAGTGCGAGAAGTTCGCACCCTAGCTTAAGGAAGACTGCGAGAATGGGTCATTCTCGCACCCTGGGATATTAGCAACCTGCGAACTCTCTTCAAAAGTAATTTTTCTGGGAAGAGATGAATGTCACTTTTCTTAGGAGAAATTTCTTATGAGGAGCCCGAGTACACCATCATCAATACACCATCAAGATTGACCAAAATCATGGGTAACACAAAGTCTTGAAATATGAAGAAGAGTTCGTGAGAGAGTTCAATGTAAGGTTTGATGCTTTGATGGAAGAATTTCCTCTCAACATCATACCCGTAGAAGGGCTTACTTTAGTCCAGTGTATGAATTCCTTCTAAGGGGAATTCCTATTCTTGTTGAGGAATAAGTTCCCTAAAAACCTCAAGGAGGCATACGACTTTGCCTCCAAAATAGAAATTAATCTAGATTCATATGAGCTTGATGACCCTCCCATGGTGACTGCTCTTGAGGAAAATATTATAGACCTCACACAATCCCATAAATATGTCATTACTAAAGTAAACACCCTAGATGGACATTTTTTCCTTTACCAACAAGACATGAGTGATATTGCATGGGTAGATACATCTCATGAAGAACCATACCCCATCACTGAGAAAAAATGGCACACTGAAACTGTGAATATTGCTAGGGACACTGAAATGCAGCTCCAAGCACTCATGAGTGAGGAATTGGAGGAGGAATATGAATCCCTTGAGGAGAAAATTATCTTTCCTACCTCAACTATCCACAAAGGGAATAGTGATGAGTTGGATATTTCCATCCATGATGATATTCCACCATCATTTAGTCATATTGAAGAAGAAAAGGATAACAACCCCATACCTTCACATGACCCTAACATTGAAGAATCTCCAGACGAAGAGGATATTCCTATAGTTCTCCATGCTAAAAAAAATAGTAGAAGGAATGGAAAGCATGCATCCTTCTTCAATTATCTCCTGGTGAACAAGTTCATCGTCCATAATTGCATGTTAGACTCAGGTGACTCTACGTATATTATTCCTTTGAAAGTAATGCAAAAACTTGGCCTTGAAATATCATGACCTTACTGAAATGTATGTGGAGTGGACTCTAAACCTATCATAGTGTGTGGCCTTATTAAGGACCTTAGGGTTATCTTGGTTTCCTTTCCCCACATTTCCCTTTTTAGGAATGTTGTAGTAATTGATATACCTGAAGTTTGGGGAATTTTATTATCTAGAGAATGGGTGGAAAACTTGGGAGGTAGCCTTCATATGGAATTATCATATGCTAGCATCCCTCAGCTTGAAGGTGGCTTCATCACCCTCTATAGAGAACTTGTCATTAGATACTGGTTTGAGTCCCTGAAGGGTCCCATGGACAAAGTATTTTACTTTGATGACAAAATGGGAAATTTATATGCCATTGACCCTACACTCTAGATTGAGCAATGTCGATACAATGATGGAATATGGAATTTAGAGTTCGATGGTGCTCACTCTAGCTCTATTCCAGGGGCTAGGATTGTCCTCACAACCCCTTCCAGAGAGGCCACCTATTTCTCATATAGGCTTGAGTACAACTACACAAACAATGTTGTCGAATACAAATCCTTTCTCATAGAAGTCAACCTAGCCCTAGATAAGAAGATAAGGCACTTGAAGGTCATATGAGATTATGATGTGATTGTTTCCCAAGTAAATCTAAATTTTGCTACAAAAAATGAAAGATTGAGGAGATACCGGGATTCAGTGTGAGACCCCATGAAAGGTTTTGATGAGTTTTCAATTGAAGTTGTTCCTAGAGAAGAAAACTAAGCCATTGATTCCTTAGTTTTCAGTGCCTCCACCCTACAACCTTGTGAAGGGTTTCTTCAAGACTTGTGAAAAATGGAGGTGGATTTTAGACTATCAGTCCCCGATAACTTTGAACATTAGAAAGTCTTCAATGATGACACCCATATACTCATATTTATGCACTATAGTAAGGAGTTCTTTGAATCCCAAGTGAATTTCCTAGAAAACTCCTTGAACTTGGAATTCATAGAATTTCCTAACAACACCCTTCCAAAGGGATGTGTTCCCTTAGAAAAAATGTTTGAAAGACATTACATGTATAAGGGAAAACCTACCGTAGACCAACCCGAGAAGGTTTTGGAGTTTAAAATAGGCTCAAGAATCAAACCAAGAATGGTAAAAATTGGAAAGGGAACCACTAAGGCTGAGAGAGATGGTATATTGGACCTGATTCACTAGTTTAAGGACATATTTTATTGAACTTACGATGACATGAAAGCCTATATGAGAAATTTTATTAAGCACACCATCCCTCTTGTAGAATTATACAAACCATTAAGATAAAAACTAAAACAATTAACCCTAATATAGCACCCCAAATTCAGAAAGAACTTCAAAAGATTGTTGATGTTGGGATCATAGTTCCCATTATGCACTCTTCTTGGATGTCCAATTTGTTGGTGGTTCAGAAAAAGAATGGAGAAATTAGACTATGTGTTGACTTTAGGAACCTCAATCAGTTATTGTTAAAGAATAACTACCCTCTCCCAAACATGGAACATCCACTACAAAGAGTCACTGGTGCTGGGATGATGTCCATGTTGGATGGATTTTCAAGATACAATCAATTTTTTTGTAAAGAGGGAGGATCAACTTAAGACTGCATTCACCACCCCTTGGGGAACCTTCATGTACTTGAGAATGCCTTTCGGTCTCATGAACATTGGCTCTACTTTCCAAAGAGAAATGGATTTTTCCTTTAGGGATCTGATAGAGAAGATCATAGAAATATACCAATATGATTTGACAGTCATATCCAAGTAAAGGAATGCACATATCTAATACCTTAGGATGATATTTGAGAATTGTAGGAAGTATGGCATTTTCCTTAACCCTAAGAATTCAATCTTTGGTATTGATAAAGGGAAGTTGTTAGGACACGTGGTCTCATAAGAAGGAAATTTCATCGATCCAGAGAGAGTTGATTCTATTAAAAACATATGGCCACCTACTAACAAGAAATCCTTGCAATCATTCTTCACAAGATCAACTTCATAAGACGATTCATCCCAAACTTCACTGAAAATGTTAAGCCAATGAACATTTTATTAAAGAATGATGTTTTTTCCAGATGGGATAGTGATAGCTTAAGGTCCTGTTGAACACTCAACACACCCTAAAAAGCCTATGTCAATTTTCCACTTTTTGGGTACCACTTAATCTTTGCATTGTCCGAATTCAATTTTATTCTGAGAAATGTTTTGTCTTTGTATGTTCTCTTATTGCATGTTAGATTTTCAAGTATTTTTAACTCTTTAAACTCCGTGAACTAAAAGGGGCTTAACACTTAAATAAATAATCAATAGCCAAAACACTTCACTCGACGTGCTCTAATATTCGACATCAGAAGGAATTAATAGTCGAAAAAGAGACACTCGGAAAGCCTCAAATCCCCGAGCGCCGATCTTCACCAGTATCGGCGAAAGGAAGTTTTTTTGTTTCACGACAAGTATCACATACGTAAATCACCGACATCTGATCCCCTTTGACATCGGTAAAACGAGAAGGGAGTAACGTTTATAAGGGAAGGAAATGATATCGCCAATGGTCAATAACCGACACGCTTGTCAGAATCGAAGAAAACCGAATCATGAAGAACATTGTGACCACACTAAGGAGTTTTCCCCAATCTTCGATCCCCAATACCTTTTCAGCATCGGTGATCCTAGGCTTAGTTTAAGAATGCACAACTAGAAGAAAGTCCTGACTTCGACTAATACTCACGATTTAAGTCACCGTTCTTCATTGCCACGTTTCCCAAGCCAGTTTCACCATGTCAGCACCGTACGATGAAATCGATCAACATCGAAGGTTTTTCATAGAAGGATATCAACGAAAGAACCCATAACACATTCTCGATCCATGATCCACCCACTAGTAAAGTGACATGATGGGACATTTTAATGCCAGATACATTTAGATTCAGAGCATTTAAGGGACTAATTAATTCCAAATATTGCATTAGTTTCTACTTTATGTGCGAATCAAATGACCATTTGAAATTACCAGTATAACACATCACCCTCTGTTCCTCCGCCATCAACCCACGATGAATTAAATTTGCAGAGATTCGGTGACATATTTGTTTGAATTTCACTCATCACCCGAATTAATTGGTCGGTGTGACACAATAAGTTCTTCCCTGTTTAAATTCTCTTGAGCCACTGCAAAGAAAACCATTCTGTGCACAAATGAGTTTTAGAGCATCCAGAGGAGTGAAAAAAGCAATTCAAAGAAACCAAGATCCCATGAGTATCCAATAACCAGTTAGCAAGCTTTACAGGTATGTACCAGTCTAGATTTTTTGTGCTTACCCTTTGTATATGCACTTTATCTAGTGTTTCTCTATACACAGGTCCTAAAGGAATGATTTTGATTACAAGAACAATGCCTTCAAGAAATCCAAACACTAGGAGATCGCCAAGAGCACCGAAGCTAAAGGAACCAGAGGTGGGAGAAGGCTCTACCCTAGCGGTCGCAAAACAATTAGAATTTGCCTTGAGGCTGGAACCAGTCATCAAGACATCTACCAAGAATGATTTCACTCAACCTCCAACCTTTGGAGACACAGAGGAAAACACAGGAGGCAAGGCAGTATTCCCACACTGGGGATAACTCTTCCAGAAGATCAGCCAGGAAGAATTCCTGGAATATATCCCACACAATGACCCTGATATGAGAAAGCTTGACGATGAGGTATTTTTGAACATTCAAAGATCATACCTGCACATGGTGGCAAGGAGAACTCCAGTGTTCCCCTGCATAGAACTGCTGAAGTGGCTCATCGACCGCACGGATACACAAAAATTTTTGATTAACGATGTCAATGGCGAGTGTGTCGGGGTTTTCCTTCTGATAGAGGTGAAAAGTTACTAAAATCTTAGAGACATTGGTTGGGTGATGGCTTCATGGTGGAGAGAAGATAAAAAATACACTAATCAGACCTCCGACTGGTACAAGATGACCAACCTAAGGGGGGCGTATATCTATCTAATGGCTCTCATATGCCGAATGTATGGGGAGAAAGACTGTTCCATGTTTTCAGAGGCATGGATGCCTCTAGCTTACACAATGTCCATTTTCAAGAGAGATTTCAACTGGGGAGCCATAATTTCAAAGCATCTAAGAATCTGCATACAATAGGCTCAGATGCTGAAAGAAGGAGAGACTCCATCCTTCTACATGGATTCATATTTACTGAACATCATGTGTGTTATAAATGTCTTTGCTGGCATGAACTTGAGATGGCACACCTCATAACTCTCGGTCCACCTTTACTTCGACATATTATGGGAGAACAGGTACAAAAAATCATACTCCCTTATCTAGGATGCATTCATCGCGTGCATTCATTTTATTCTTTTCAAGAAAAAGTGTCCGAGGCTATCGACTATGACAAAAACGATGATAGAAAAGGTTGGCCACTGGTATCTGGACAAACACGATACCTACATTAGGGTATTTGGTGCCACTGGAGCACCTCATCTCCTACCTGTGCATGTTCCTGACCGACTTTTTGTGGGGGAAATCTACTACTAGACCATCCTGCTCAAGCCAAGTAGGAAGGACTGAGCCAATTGGAGTTCTGATTCCAGACCGACCGTTTCCGCAAACATGACCCAAGGGGTCTAGTCTTGAAGCACACATCACAAGTGTCGTTCTGCTGGCCATACGCCCATGAAAAATTCAAAGATGAGGTCTTCACTGAAAATGCCCAAGACTAGGATGAAGTGGTGGMAAGGATGACCAACCCTAAAATGACCAAGTTCAGAGCTATGAGACTATATGAACAAGAAACAATCATAGAMCAATCAACTCAAGGAGCCCTCAGGGCYAGAGAAGAAATGATAGCGACCGAAGTAGAAGAAGCCCCCCAGGTAGCAGCTGAAGCAACATAGATTCCMTAGGCAACCCCGGTGCAAGATAAAAGTTCCCCYGAGGCTTAGGACATGCGAAAGAGGGGGTTACTCATGTTAGAACATGTGCAATGGATCATTGATCAGCTGCAAGATGACTCAGACATCATAAATATGCCAAGGCTCCCTGCCGAATACCCAGATGGAAACTAGATGGGCCCAGGCGACCCTGAATTCATAGGTCTCGATGACATTACCGGGTTAGATGACCCTGAGTTCACGATGCCACCGATCGGATCGCCGATAGGTGTTTCGGCTCAGCCAGGGACCGTCGAAGCATCGCAAAGGACCAGTGCGTCAAACCCCTTAAGCGAGATGATAAATATATATGAAAATGATGAGAGTCCAAAAGTATCTCTTGTGGCCCCTATGCATATTGAAGAAGAAAAGGGACCAGATAAGACATCTACCCCTATTCTCGACGTCCAAATTCAGGAGGTTCCACAGAAAGAATAAGAAGCCTAGAGTGTCTTACACAATAAGCTTCCAGACGCATTGAAGACCCAAGCATATAGTTTGAAGGACGAGCTAGGGTCGGACAAGCCAAATGAAGAATCTCCACAGTAGGAAATCGACGTCTAAATGATCGATGAACAAGTAAGTACCAATACTATCCCTGACGCCTCTATTTCAATCGTTACTCAAAACCACGATGGGAGATAGACAGAAGCCGGGTGTTTGGAGCACAACGAGGAAATTTAAGAACCCAATCCTTAACAAGTATATACCGTCGGGAGTTTAGGGAACACACTCACATGGGGGAATCAACATATTCCCGAACCTATGGACAAAGTAGATGACATACATGTTATAGCTTATGATCGGAAAAGGAAGGCTATCATCCAAAGAATCACCAAGAAGAGGAGGATCACTTTAGATCGGTCCATCCTCATCACTACAGAGGAACATATAATCAACACAGAGCACACTAAAATGTCTGAACTCATCAACGTAAGGATGGAAATCATAGATGCCACCTTGAACAAACCTAAAAGAGATGAAGAGGAGTTGGTCGCTTCCCTGAAGGAACTAGAAAATTTTCATCATTTGGCGAAATACTATCAGGACACCACACAGACCATGGTGTACGTAAGGAGCGAATTCAAGGAGGCCTACAACAAGTTCACAGATGAATGACACCTATTCACTTCAAGGATAGTCGAGCTCCAGGAAGATACCCTCATGGCACTTGTGATGTGCAAATATATGGAGCGATGGTATGAGAAAGCGCAATAGGTCATTGAAAGAATCAAGCATATCAGCATGGTGAAAAAGGGTTGAGATGCTGAAGAGCATGACATCCGGGTGTTAATAGAAAGCAACATTGACCACATCCATAAATCGACCGAGTATTGGGCAAAAATTGTGCGGGAGCCTCATCGAGAGATTCAAGAAAAATGGGCCAAGTGCAAGAAGAGATGGGTCAAAATCAACAAGGCAATGAAGGATATCAAACTCCCTGAGTTTGGCATGCTCGATGAATTTTTTGACTTGCGCGACATAGTCAAATCGCACATCGAGCAATATTCATCATGGGCTAAAGAAATATCAAAGGTGATAGACACGACGCTAGGTCAGGTGCGACAATTTATGGAACGCATGATCAATGATCGGGCTATGCTGCAACAATTAAGTGCCAATCTAGTCAAGTATCAGGCACATGCGATAGAGATAAGAGAGATTTACGCGGCCCCAATGGAACAACATAGATTCCCATACGCTAACACGTGCGTGGATTTTTTTATCCAGTGGTCGGAGTACGAGAAGAGTCACCCTCTTAAGTGATATCTTTAGATGACTCTTAGAAGAGCTGATAGAAGAGAACGCCACATGGAGAATTTTGTTTTACTTATTTTTCCTTTAGCCATTATTTTTAGTTAATTTTATGTTATAAATAGGAGCATCAACTGATCACTTAAGGGTCGATGGTTGTTACAAGAAACTCTCATTTTTGGTTTTGTTAAGAACTATTTCAGAGCTGCCTTTAATTGAGAAGTCCTTCTGGACCAGAGACAAGTTTATGTTTTCATCAAATGCATGTATGATTGGATGTGGAGAATAACTATTTCCTATCTCGTCTCATTGAATGGATGATGTAACGAGTAAGAGATATTAAATCTATTGATAAGTTATCTGATGCAATGTTTTATATTTCTTTCTTTAATGATGAAAATGAATCTTTGTGTTATTATGTGATTGATGATTAGAGTTGAGTGAATTATTTTACTTGCCATCGTTTATCACGTGTATGTTTTCTTTTTGATAATTTGTATCTCAGTCAGTAATTGGAATATTCACATGGTTAACGTATTAGTACTAGGCCCGTGGTAGACGATCATTGCCTGCACGCTAGAGTAAAGGGTTATCCCAAGCTCAGTCTCTTCTCCAGTAGTTTAGTTTATTCCCACTTTTTTACCTAGTTGGTTTATACCATCTTTATCTTATATCAGTTCTATCTAAGAGAAAAACACAAAAAAAGAGAATGTCCAAACTAGAGGAGAAAGCCTTCATAAGAAAACGTAAATCCGATCGATTATTTCGGCCGGATCACAAGATCTGGAGAGCCATTCCACCATTAAATGCTGTAGAGTATAATTGGGCCTTGGTGGTGGGTTTGGTTCTTGTTTTTTATTCAAATGGATTTAGAACCCATAAACAAAATTGGTGCTAGAAGGAGGGCCTGGAGAATGAATGGTTGAATATATATTTCACATAATATCTCAGGCAACTTGTAGATTCAAAACAACCCACATGCATGGCTAGTCATTCCCAAGACAACCCACACACACTGAGTACTCCTAAAATGATTAACTCACCCCATCACAAGGAATAACGCTTGTTCCCTGATATAACTTACGCTCTTCCTCATGAGGAATTGAATCAATTTATAAGAATCACAAGAGCATATGCCTAATAGATCGATGCGTTGTCCTTAGATCCGATAATTCCTCGAAGAAAAAAAATAAGTAGATTAGTGGTCAGCACCCCTAAATAGGTATTTGTGCACACAATAGAAGACCTAATAGATTTCGCAATCACTGAAATCGAACATCCTCTTAATCTAATCCCTAAAATGCTAGCCGACAACGTCTCTGAGCTAGACGATTTTTTGGAAGAGGAAGTGTTTAACTCAAAACACTCATTTTAAAGATATTAAGATATGGAAGATCATAATGACCATGATGAAGAGAGCGGAAACCCACCACAAAAAAATCAACCGTGGTTGGCCACAGATGCTTTGGCCATCCTTGGACGAGTACATAACCTTCTGCTACATCTAGAGAAGTTACTTCCTAAGTTTGACCCCGAGACCTTAGGATTGGCTGAAGATCATATCAAGAAATTCATACTAGAAATTATACTTATGCATGTCCAACATGAAGACGTAGTATGCAGGCTATTCCCCTGCACTTTTGAGAATTTGGCTTCCACATGGTATTTTAACTTACCTGTAGGATCCATAACTAGTTGGACGAAGTTTCAAAAAGATTTTTTGGATAAATTTGCAGAAGAAACTACTACGGGAGCTCTGATGGTTGAGTTGTTCGCCGCCACCATGAGTTTGGAAGAAAGGGTTAAAGAATTGAATCAAATATTTAACACCATATTAAACAAATTCTAGCACGAAGCTAAACCTAATTAGGATTTGAAAATCGAAGTATACACTAATGCCCTCCCAACTTCTATTTCCATGTTTGTGAAGAGGGATTACAAACGAACCCTGGCTAAGAATTTTGAAGAAGACAAAATGATAGAGTTCCAAATGAAAGGATGTAAGGAATGTTAGGTCTCATTAGTTAATAAGGAAGTTCAACCTCCTCCCAGAAGAAGACTCTTGTTAACTAGACCCACAGGGAAACAAGCAGGACAAGCTCCTGAAAAGGGAAGTGGGGACATAGAGGACCTGAAAGGGAAGTGGGACATAGAGGACCTACAATGCATGGTCAAGAAGTTTTCAAACCAAATTATAGACATGAAGAGAACTCATGGGAAGGAAACCAAGGCTAAAGGGAAATATGCGGTTTATTCAAAAGAAATCCACCATTCAAAGTAATTGAACCTACGCCAACCTAAAACATCGATATGGGAAATGTAGCTTCCGACTCTTTATGTACCTATCACCAACAGAATCACTCTGAAAGAGACTTCCCTCAATGGGTGCTTGCCATCAAATTCATGGCATGAATTTGATGTCCAATCGATTTCTATATGAGGTCTCCCTAACCGAACGACCAAGCAGGTCAACTATAAATATCGTCAATCAGGAAGAGGTTGATCCACCAGAAGAAACAACCATGCTGATATGGGATCCTGATGTACCTATGCCTTCTGATGACCTATGTGAAGTATAGGAACCACCCACAAAAGTCTTGGCTGTAAAAACATGAAGTAGGGGTCAACTGGCCTCAGACAACCTTTCCCCTGCCCAAACTTCGGGAGGAAGATCAACTCGCTATCACTCGAAAGCACCTTTTTCTCCCTGTAATAACCCTATAAATATCCATACGTGAGAATCGACCAAGATGGATTACAACATAATAGAATATTTGAAGAAGTTGAAGGCTAGTATATCAGTTATGGACATATGTAGAATCCCTCGACAAAAGGACTTCCTGTTACAAGCTTTGAAATCAGTAGAAAATCCTACGACAAGCACTGACCCAGGAAGAAATCTAATCCCCACAGATCTAGGGAAGAAACCAACTGTAAATGCCTACTCTTAAGATAAGAAGGGAAAACATTTTTTCCCACCGTTCCTTTTAACATTCGAAGTCTTCAGCAGAAACCTCCACAACTATTTGGTCAATTCAAGAGAATCCTCTAATGTTATGCCACTATCTATTTGCAAAAAACTAAACACAGTCCCTCTCAAGAGTGATAAACATGTAACACAACTAGACAAAACCCAGGTGAAGGTCATGGGAGAAATCAAAGACATAATGATCAGAATAGCGACATATCCTAAATTTGTGCAAGTGATTGACATCATTGTAGTAGATATCCCATAAGCTTATGGGTTATTATTAAGCCGAGACTGGTCTAAGAAGTTAAATGGATACTTTAGTACAAACTGGGCTCACCTTTGGTTTCCATTTAAGGGGCACAAAAATATGATCATAATTGATAGGGAAAGATATTTGAAACATACGGTCACTGACCTAGAAACCCTAAACGAGCCCTCACCGATATATTTCCCTATGCTAGGAAATTACTCCTGTGATTCCTACTTTGGGAAATTCTCCCCTCTATCATCTAATGTTCCCCTTACCCAAAACTCTGAAATGGATTTTCAGGAGGAATTGTTGATGAAGGCAGAAGAAACCCTTTTCTTCCAAGAACACGCGTTAGAAATCATAGAACAAACAGGAGGAAAATATGAAAGTGACAGGAAAGAAGAAGCTGAAAGATTCTTCCTACAATTTTGGACCTTATACTTTGATGGATCTAAATCACAAGAAGGGTCTAGGGTAGGGTGCATCCTCATTAATCCTAAAGGTAAACGACATTTTCTATCCTGTAGACTTGAGTTTGAGTGCACAAACAATACCACTGAGTATGAACCTCTAGTACAGGGGCTAAAGAAAGCCATATACCTAAACATCAAAGAATTAAAGGTTTTCAAAGATTCTGAAATCATTGTTAGATAAGTAAGGAATACTATACATTGGAACTCTCCACACCTAAAGAATTACCAACAAGAAGTGCACAGGTTAATAGAGAAATTTGAAGCTTTCAACATTACAACAATTACCAGAGAAAATAACATTCTTGCTGATTCCTTGGCCACCGTTGCTTCAAGGATGTCACCTCTGGAAGATTATGAAGCCTCCCATTTCACTATGGAGCTACTATACAAGCCATCGATGCCCAACAACATTTCTAATTAGAAGGTCTTTGAAGGAGATGAACAAATCATAAAATTTCTGACTAACCAAGATAATTTCAAAGACTTGGCTATTGATGATGAAGTATTCCAGGAAAAATCAATAGATTTTGATCCTCAAACAAATAAACCAACTGACAGATCAAAGTTTCACACAATTCCGAAGGGAATAACTAATTTAGAAAACCTTTTTGACCTAAAAGAAAGATTTAAGGGGTCAAAAAATGCGAAGACCGATAGTTCATGTCCTATGCATGAAACCATAAATCTCGAAACCTCAAAAAACCAAAAAAATGTAAACCTTGGTAAGACGATATCTAAATAGAAAAGAAAGCCTTATCTCAAACTCTTCAGACAGTATCAAGATGTCTTTGCATGGTCTTACCGAGACCTGAAAACTTATGATACCTGTATCACTAAACACACCATCCCGCTAAAACTTGAAGTGAAACCCTTCCAACAAAAAATCTGGAAGTACCACCCATCCCTAGAGCCTCTCATATGCCAGGATTTAAAGAAATTGTTAGATGCCAAAATTATCTTCCATGTTAGACACTCTGCATGGGTAGCTAATTTAGTTCATGTAAGGAAAAAGTCTGGGGATATTATCCTATGCGTAGATTTCATAAATATCAATAGGGTTTTAGAAAAGGATAACTACCTAGTCCCACCATTGGAGAAACTCCTGCAGACTATGTCTGGCTCTAAAATTTTCTCCTTACTAGATGGTTTCTCAGGGTATAACCAGGTTCTAGTTTCAAAAGAAGACCGCTTGAAAACTACCTTCCTAACCAAGTGGGGAACTTTCTCTTACAAATACATACCTTTTGGGTTAATCAATGCTGGAGTGACCTTCCAAAGGGCCATGGACATAGCATTTCAGGGACTAATCAACAAGTGTGTAGTAGTATACTTGGACGACATGACCATGTATTCAAAGAACATAGAATACCACATCCAACACTTAACTTGGATTTTCGAAAGGTCTAGGAAATACAAAATATCCTTAAACCCTAAGAAAACTATTTTCGATGTCGAGGAAGGTAAGTTGTTAGGCCACATCATATCTCAAGCAGGCATTCACATAGACCCAGAAGTAATTAAGGCTATAGCTCAACTTCCATTGCCTCACAACAAGAAGGCTATGCAGTCGTTCTTTAAGAAAATCAATTTTGTGAGGAAGTTCACTCTCAATTTCGCGGAAACCATCAAACCCCTACAAGAAATGATTCATAAGGATGCTGAGTTTAAGTGGGATGATGAACAGAAGAAGGCTTTCAAAAATATTAAAACTGTAATCTCTCAAGCCCCAGTACTAGAAAGTCCCGATTTCAACAAAGATTTCTTCCTCTATACTTTCGCTTCCGACTAGTCGTTAGCCATGGTATTAACTGAGATGGATGATGACAAAAATGAAGCCTCGGTATCGTTCATGAGCACTAATCTTCAGGGAGTCGAACTAAATTATCCTACTATAGATAAACATGATTATGCAGTTTATAAGGTAGTAAAACATTTTAGATCTTACATCCTCAAGAACCACACCAAAGTAATCATACCTCACCCTGTAGTCTGATCCCTATTTATTTAACAAGAGATGTGGGAAAGAAGAGGAAATTGGATGGAAATAGTTCAAGAATTTGATCTAGATATAAAAAATTCTAAACTAGTTAAAGGACAATGGTTATGCAAACTGGCAGTTGAAGCTCAAGATCAAGTAAATGAATACCCCAGATGGGAGAACAAAATGAAATTATGGTGTGGTGAAGCTTCATACCTTTCCACAGGAAAAGAGTCTTGGTACGAGAAACTGAATTATCTCCTACACCATGGGACCTGTCCATAAAAACTCAACCCTAGGGAAAGGAGAGCTCTCAGGTTAAAATCTTCACAATATCGCCTCATAAATTCAGTACTCTTATGGGTTAATTATGATGGGGTACTTTTGAGATGCCTCGAACGTGAAGACGTAGACAAAGTTCTAAAGGAGCTCCATGATGGCCCTACCAGTGGACATTTTGCAGGAGACACCACTGCTCATAAGATACCGAGGGATGACTATTATTGACCCACTTTGTTCAAGGACGCTCACACATATGCTAGAAACTGTAAAACTTGTCAAATAAGTGTTGGGAGAGAGAAGAGAGAAGCGGCCCCACTCCAACTAGTGACCATTTCTAGGCCTTTTGAACAATGGGGGTTAGATACCATAGGAGAAATTACACCAAGTTATTCAAAACAACATAAGTACATAATTACTGCCACCGATTATTTCACAAAATGGGCAGAAACCATTCCCCTGACTCATGTAAATGAGAAGGTGGCAATCCAATTCATAGAACAACAACTAATCACAAGATTCAGTGTCCCTTCTATCCTTGTTTTTGATAATTCAAATTACTTTTCTTCCACGCTATTAACGAAGTTTTATCTAGACAAAGGAAGCATAATTATATACTCCGCAAACTATTATCCACAGGGAAACAGAGTGACAGAATCAACTAATAAGAAATTAGTAAGAATATTAAAGAGAACAGTTGCAGACAACCAAAAGAATTGGCATAATGCACTTCATAACACTTTATGGGATGATAGAGCCACACCTAAGGAAGATATAGGGAATTCCCCGTACTTTCTGGTATATGGGTAGGAATCCATTCTCCGAAACAGGCTTTATCTTCCATCTCTTCAACTTGCCCAAGATTCCAGAGGGGAGCCCTCATCAGTCATACAACAAAGGATTGACACCCTGCTCATGCTAAAAGAAGAAAGGGAGAAAGATAAATCAAAGTTCCTATCTCACCAACAGATATTTAAAAGGTGTTTTGATAAGCATAAGGCTAAAGAGAAGGATTTTGAGGTAGGGGACTTAGCCTGAAATGGGACAGAGCAAATGAACCTAAAGGAAAACATTCTAAGTTTCAGAATCTATGGCTTAGACCTTTCCAGGTGGCCAAGAAGATTGGGTTAGGAACATATCGACTACAGAATCTGAGGGGGGAACCTGACTCTCTTCCAGTGAATGGCCAAGCCCTAAAACAATATTTTCATTAAAAAAAAAAAAAGGAAAAAAATTCTCTTCATTTTTGATGCGTCGATTTATCTTTTACATTTATACTTTTTGTTTTATATTTTGCGATCATAATTCTAAATTTTTGAAAGATTGGGTTTAGCAAGACAATGGTTGAGCTCAAATCATGTGACATAGCGAACTCTCTTCTTGAATTGCCACTCACATACAAACACAAGAAACACTGAGGAACCTGCGTTTGTTTCAAGGGATTCTCTATCTAATCGGTGTAGATGAAAAACTTTGGAGAAATGCGAAAGTGTCTTATTAGTGGTCTGGTAAGACCTTAAGGGAAAGAAGGAAAGCTGGAAAGGAATATATGCACCTCGGAGATAGAGCTAGTGAGTTTCAACTTAACCACCTCATACTTTTTGCAAATAACATACGTCCTCCTCTCCCACTTGCTTAGGGCATTCTGCCGAAATAAAAGCCAACTATATCAAATGAGCACACAATGGGAGAGGGTATGAAGATATCTCTGTCAGGGCTATGGATGCTCATTGGAAGCAGAGCAAGGTCTGTGATGTTGGGGTGACTCCACTGTGGATATGGATGCTCGCGGGCAGCAGAGCAACACTGTAGCAAATGAATGAAGGTAACTAAAGGGCATAGTTCCAGTGAACGATTTACTAAAATATTGTCAAAAGAGGGTGTGGGTCAAGGTTACAGGAAAATAAGGTGGAATAAAGGTTAAAAAACCCCACAGGCAGGCCCAGATGCATCAACCGGGGAAATTCCAAATGCAAGGGTAAAAGAGGCTCTGATGAAAACCAGTTAAGTTCCTAATCATCTTTTGCATTAGCTTAGCTAGAGGAAGGAATAGAGTTTCTGCTTTCACCCAGTAAGTCGCCATTTGTTGAGAACTCAACACACCCTAAAAATCCTATGTCAGTTTTCCACCTTTTGGGTACCACTTAATCTTTGCATTGTTTGAATTCAATTTTCTTCTAAGAAATGTTTTGTCTTTGCTTGTTCTCTTATCGCATGTTAGATTTTTAGGTTTTTTTAACTCTTGAAACTCCATGAACTAAAAGGGGATTAACACTTAAATAAAGAATCAATAGCAAAAACACTTCACCCGATGTGCTCTAATATTCAACATCGGAAGGAATTAATAGGCGAAAAAGAGATACTCAGAAAGTCTCAAATCATCGAGCGTTGATCTTCACCGATATCGGCGAAAGGAAGTTTTTTGTTTCACGAAAAGTATCACATACGGAAATCACCGATAGCCAGTTCCCTTCGGCATCGGTAAAAGGTGAAGGGAGTAATGTTTATAATGAAAGGAAACGATATTGTCAATGGAAGATAACCGACACGCTTGTCAGAATCGGAGAAATCCGAATTATGACAAACATTGCGACCACTCTAATTAGTTTTCCTCGATCATCAATCCCTAGTACCTTTTAGGCATCATCGATCCCAGGCTTATTTTAAGAACGCACAACTAGAAGAAAGTCTCGACTCTGACTAATACTCATGAGTTAAGTCACCAGTCTGCATTGCCACTTGTCCCATGCCAGTTTCTCCATGTCAGCACCATACGATAAAATCGATCGGTGTCAGAGGTTTTTTGTAGAAGGATATCAACGAAATCACCCATAACACATTACCGATCCTTGATCCGCCTACTATTAAAGTGACACGATGGGACGTTTTAGCGCCATATACGTTTAGATTCAGAGAATTTTAGGGACTAATTAATTCCAAATCTCGCATTATTTGCTACTTCGTGTGTGAATCAAAAGGCCATTTTAAATTACCAGTAGAAAAAATCACCCTCCACGCCTCTGCCAGCAACCCACGATGAATTAAATTTGCATAGATTCGACGATACATTTTTTTGAATTTCACTCATCACCCGAATTAATTGGTCGATGTGACATGGTAAGTTCTTCCCCATTTAAATTCTCTTGAGCCATTGTAAACAAAACTATTCTACGCACAAAGGAGTTTTAGAGCATCCATAGGAGCAAAAAAAGTAATTCAAAGAAGCCGATATCCCGTGAGTATCCAATAACCAATTAACAAGCTTACAGGTATGTACCAGTCTGGATTTTTTGTGCTTACCCTTCGTATATGCAATTTATCTAATGTTTCTCTATACACAGGTCCTAAAGGAATGATTTCAAATGCAAGAACAATGCCTCCAAGAAAGCCAAACACTAGGCAATTGCCAAGAATGTTGGAGATAAAGGAACCAGAGGTGGGAGAAGGCTCTTCCCCAATGGCTACAAAACAATTATAATTTTCCCTGAGGCCAGAACCAATCATCAGGACATATACCAAGAAGGATTTCACTCAACCTATGACTTTTGGAGACATAGAGGAAAACAAAGGGGGCAAGGTGGTACTCCCACACTAGGGAGAAATCTTCAAGAAGATCATCCGAGAAGAATTCCCAGAATATATCCCGCACAATGACCCTGATATGAGAAAGCTTGACGATGAGGTTTTTCCAAATATTCGAAGATCATACTTGCACATGGTGGCAAGAAGAACTCCAGTGTTCCCCTTCATATAACTGCTGAAGTGGCTCATCGACCACATTGCCAAAAAAAATGTTTGATTAACGATGTCAATGGCGAGTGTGTCAGGGTTTTCTTTCCAACAGAGGTGCAGAGTTACTACAAGCTTAGAGACCCAGAGGGGCAATTGGACACAGATTTCGTCGTAAACTTCTATGAACTCCATGACACCATTTGGGTGATGGCTTCATGGTGGAGAGAAGATAAAAAATACACCAATTGGACCTCCAACTGGTACTAGACGACCAACCTAAGGGAGCCACATATCTATCTAATGGCTCTCATATGACGATTGTATGGGGAGAAAGACTGTTCTAGGTTTTCAGAGGCATGGATGCCTCTAGCTTACACAATGGTCATTTCCGGGAGAGATTTCAATTGGGGAGACATCATTTCAAACCATTTGAGCATCTGCATACAACATGCTCAGATGTTGAAAGAAGGAGAGACTCCATCCTTCCACATGGCTTCGTATTTACGATACGTCATGTGCGCCAGAAATGTCTTTGCCGACATGAACTTGAGTTGTCATGCCTAAGAACTCCCGATCCACTTTTACTTCGACATCTTGTGGGAGAACAGGTACAAAAAATTGTACTCCCTTATCTGCGATGAATTCATCGCGCACATTCATTTTATTCTTTTCAAGAAAGAGTGTCCAAGGATATCGGCTGGGAAAAAAAAATGATAGCAAAGGTTGGCCATTGGTATCTGGATGAACGTGTTACCTACATTAGGGTATTCAGGGCCACTGGAGCACCTCATCTCCTACCTGTTCATGTTCCTGACTGGCTTGTTGTGGGGGAAATATGCTACCAGACCATCCTGCAAGGTTATAATGCTACCCTGGTGAAAGATAAGAAGAATAAATTTATACCCTATGGATTCCATATAGGTTTCTACCTAGTAAAAGACACCGCTCAAGCCAAGCCGGAAGGAATGAGATAATCGAAGTTTCGATTCCAGACCGACCATTTTCACAAACATGACCCAAGGGGTCTAGTCTTGAAGCACTCATCACAAGTGTTGTCTTACTGGCCATATGCCCATGACAAATTCGAAGATGAGGTCTTCATCGAAAATGCCCAAGACTAGGATGAAGTGGTTTCAAGGATGGCCGACCCTAGAATTACCAAGTTCAGAGCCATGAGCCTAGATGAACATGAAACAATCATAGAACAATCGTCTCAAGGAGCCCCCGGGGCTAGAGAATAAATGATAGCGACCAAACTAGCATAAGCCCCCTAGGAAGCAGCTGAAGCAACAAGGATTCCCCGGGCAACCCTGGTGCAAGATAGAAGTTCCCCCGAGGCTCAGGACATCTGGGAGAGGGGGTTACTCATGTTAGAACATACGCAACGAATCATTGATCAACTGAAAGATGACTTGGACATCATAAATATGCCAAGGCTCCTTGCTGACAACTCAAATGGAAGCTAGAAGGACCCAGGCAGCCCTAAATTCATAGATCTCAATGAAATTACTGGGTTAGACGACCCTAAGTTCATGATGCCACCGACTGGATCGCTAACAGGTGCTTCGGCTCATCCATGGACTATCAAAGCATTGCAGAGGACCGATGCATCAAACCCCTTAAGAGAGTTGATAAAGATATATGATGATGATGAGAGCCCAAAAGTATCTCTTGTGACCCATGAGCATATCGAAGAAGAAAAGGGACAAGAGAAGACATCTACCCCTATTCCCAATGTCCAAATTCAGGAGGTTCCATAAAAATAATAAGAATCCAAGAGTGTCCTAGACACCAAGCTTCCCAATGCACCAGAGATCCAAGAAGATAGTCCAAAGGACAAGCTAGGGTCAGATGAGCCAAAGGAAGAAGCCCCACAATAGAAAATTGACGTCTCAACAACTGATGAACAAGTAAGTACCAATACTATCCTCGATGCTTCTATTTGTATCAGTAATCAAAACCCTGATGAGCAATAGAAAGAAGTCGGCTATTCGGAGAACAATGAGGAAATTCAAGAACCCAATCTTGAACAAGTATATACCATAGGGAGTTTAGGGAACACACTCACATGGGGGGATCAACAGATTCCCAAACCTGTGGATGAAGTAGCCTACATACATGTTATAGATTATGATCAGAAAAGGAAGGCTATCATCCAAATAACCACTAAGAAGAGGAGGATCACTTTAGATCGCTCCATCCTCATCACTACAGAGGAACATCTAATCAAAACAGATCACGCTAAAACATCTGAACTCATCGGCGCAGGGATGAAAATCACAGATGCCACCCTGAACAGAGATAAAAGAGATGAAGAGGAGTTGGCCGCTGCCCTGAAGGAACTAGAACATTTGCGCCATTTGGAGAAATACTATCAGGATACCATACAGACTGCGGTGTACCTAAGGAGTGAATTCAAGGAGGCCTACAACAAGTTCACATATGAATGTCACCTATTCACTGCAAGGATAGTCGAGCTCTAGGAAGATACCCCCATGGCACTTGCAACGTGAAAAAATATGGAGCGGTGGTACGAGAAATCACAACAAGACATGGAAATAATCGAGTGTATCAGTGCGGTGAAAAAGGGTCGAGACGCCGAAGAGCACAACATTCAGGTGTTAAGAGAAAGAAGCATCGACTACATCCAGACTTAGCTGAGTATTGGGTAAAAATGGCGTGAGAGCCTCGCCAGGAGATTCAAGAAAAATGGTCCAAGTGCGAGAAGAGATGGGTGAAAATAAACAAGGCAATGAAGGATATCAGACTCCCCGAGTTTGGCATGCCCGATGACTTTGTTGACTTGCACGACATAGTCAAATCACACACCGAGCAAGATTCATCATGGGCCAAAGAAATAGCAAAGGTGACAGACACGGTGCCAAGTCAGGTGCGACAGTTTATGGAACACCCGATCAAAGCTAGGGATATGTTGCAATAGTTAAGTGCTAATCTAGTCAAGTATCAGGCACATGCGGCAGAGATAAGATAGATTTACGTGTCCCCGATGGAACAACATAGATTCCCATACGCTAACACATGCGAGGATATTTTTATCCAGTGGTCAGAGTACGAGAAGGGTCACCCTCTTAAGTGATATCTTGAGATGACTCTTAGAAGAGCTAATAGAAGATAATTCCACATGGTGAATTTTGTTTTACTTATATGCACTTTAGCTGTTATTTTTAGTTAATTTTATGTTATAAATAGGAGCATTGACTGATTAGTTAAGGGTTGATGGTTGTTACAAGAAACTCTCATTTTTGGTTTTGTTAAGAACTATTTCGGAGCTGACTTTAATTGAGAAGTCCTTCTGGACCAGAGACACGTTTATGCTTTTATCAAATGCGTGTATGATTGGATGTGGAGAAGAACTATTTCCTATCTCGTCTCATGAATGGATGTTGTAACGAGTAAGAGCTATTAAATCTATTGATAAGTTATCTGATGCAATGTTTTACAGTTCTTTCTTTAATGATGAAAATGAATATTTGTGTTATTATGTGATTGATGATTAGAGTTGAGTGAATTATTTTACTTTCCATCATTTATCACATGTATGTTTTCTTTCTGATAATTTGTATCTCAGTCAGTAATTGGAATATTCACATGGTTAACGTATTAGTACTAGGCCTATGGTAGACAATCATTTCCTGCACGCTAGAGTAAAGGGTTATCCCAAGCTCAACCTCTTCTCCAGTAGTTTAGTTTATTCCCACTTTGTTACCTAGTTGGTTTATACCGAATTTATCTTATATTAGTCCTATCTAAGAGAAAAACACAAAAAAAGAGAATGTCCGAACTAGAGGAGAAATCCTTCACAAGAAAACATAAATCCCATCGATTATTTTGACCGGATCGCAAGATCTGGAGAACCATTCCACCATTAAATGATGCAAAGTCTAATTGGGCCTCGGTGGCGGGTTTGATTCTTGTTGTTGATTCAAAGGGATTTAGAACCCATCAGCAGGTCCTAC
>SNQJ01S0036404.1:95954-118445 GCA_010110895.2 Picea sitchensis
ATAGCCCGCAATGGAGAGAATGATCCCATCCATGTTTTTGATCAACATGTTCACATATGGTAGCCCACCATCCCCCTTCATTCACCTTTACAACTACAGGTCAACCAAGGCTCATCACATCCAACAACCCATAGTATGGGAGATGGTAAGCCATCGTCACCATGAGGCATGTTATTCCTTATTTCATACAAAGTGTTGTGCTTAATTTGTTGAGCACATGGATGAGGATATTTGGTTGAAGTTGGATAATGGATCATTGGTTTGAGAAATTGTGTCAGTTGCCTTGTTTCACCTTTGTGGTGTTGGGAGGGATTTTAGGCCCTTGTAAGAAGCCATCATGTACATTATACACTAACATAATAATGTATTAATACATGTAATAAAGTATGTAAATGCACATAGAGGATAAATGAAACCTAACGAAGGATTAGTTGGAGAGGGTACAACTGCTCCAACCATATCTCTATTGTATAAGTACTCATGAATATGGAATACAAACTCAGATGGATATCCTTCCCACAAATATATCTCTTATTGAGTATGTGTGTGTCCCTATTATTCCTCCTACAATGTAGCTCTCTTATTGAATGCATGTTGTTTTCCCTGGACTACAACACTTTGGTTCCATTGTGTGATCTAAACCTAGAAAAGATAGAAAATTTGATCTTGGATGGAATATTTTCTCGAGATATTTGTGGAATTATTTGAGATGATTGTAGAAATAAAGAAATCTTACATTACATTGAAGAGGACCTTGGAGCAACCTTCTATCTCATGGGTGAGAGCCACATGTCAGAAGTCTGCATACACGAACATACAAGAACAAGAAATATGGTATGGAAAATAACATCAAAATCAAAATTTCAAGATGGATGTGTAAAGTTCTTGGAGGTAATGGCTTGGTGTATAAGGAACAAATTTCCTAAGTGTGTTTGATGTTATTGTGCTCTCAGTGATGATCATATTAAAGAAATAAAAATATAATTTATAAATCGTTCATGAGTTTACTAATAATTTTTTTTTACACTAAAGAAAACAAAACTTTATTGTAAATGAAAACATGGTGATCTTACCAAGTGAAATGGCAAAAGGAAAATAAATGAATGAACAATTCAAGTCATTGTATGACCACTATTATCAATATTGAAGGCTTTTTATCATGAAAAATAATATGTACTAGACAATTCATTGGTGATCATTGATGACATGTGAAATAAAATTTTTTTACGTGGAAACAAAGAAGCCTACAAATAAAATAATCGAGAAGAATCTTGGTGTAAAAAGCAAAGAGAGTAAAAAACAAACATTGTTTCCTAACATGTTGGTTTCTTCAAAGAGTGTAGATTTGATCTTCAAGAGAAGAATTCCTTGATGTTTGAAGACATGCCCGCAATATACAAGTAAAAGATTGGCTTTGGTATAGTTGTTGATTATTGTTTTTACATTAAATACGGGTTGCAAAAATTAAATATGGGTTGCAAAAAGATGTTTCTTGTTGATATTTTTGAGAGAAATTATAAGAAGGAAACTATGTGGTAACTAGAAATATTGGACCAATTTGTTCATGAAACATGTTGATTTATTCCTTAAGCATACAATTGGTCGAGTTACCAAAAATATAATATTTGGGATTGAAGTTAGGTGCGTGCATGAAATGGGTGATAAGTCATTATTTAAAATCAAAACCACATGATAAATATTTACTACAATGAAGAGAAGTGAATACATATATTGTTTTTGACACTTTATAAGATTGAGGAGTTTGTTGAAAAATAAACTTTTAAGTTGTTGAAACATTAAGTGTACATGTCATAATATAATTTAAAGGTGCCAAATGGCATTATGAAAAAGTGTGAGTGTTTATAAAGGATGGTGGCTAGAGTGTATGGAGTTTATGTCATAAAGTCAATTATTTTACGTAAAAATATAGATTATAAAATGTATATGGAGTCAAATATGAAAGAAATGATTATATGAAGGACAATAGTCTTATTATTATGAAATAATATTTTCTGGAATGTTAGTTAATATTCAAAAAAGAGGGGATTAAATGTGCATCTTCAAAGGCAAAATATTCCCTCCATCTATGTAATGTAAGTCGATTTCTAGCCGATGAGATCGGTTCCCTGTTGACATCAATCGATACCCAGTCAACAACATTTAGTTGATTTTGTAAAAGTTTGGTTCTGACAAAATTGTGTCTTTATTTTTCCATGGAGATGTTGAGTCAAGTCATGATCATGCAAAGTTGTAGTCAATTTCTCCTTCATGTAATATCAAATGCAAAATCCATACATTTTCAGAGACTTGATAGCATAAAAAAGAAACATCCATGATTGAGAAGTAGAAGAGCAACAATTTTGATGAGCAACAAAGCAATAAAGTAATGAAAGATTGAGCATTGATGATGAACATGTTGGCAGTGATTAAAGGAATTCAAGAAAGAAACATCAAATCATGAGACACACACACAAGAGATTAAAAGACAAGATGATGAAACAAGATATACTAAACTGATTGAGCCCCCTGGTACAAAAAGTTGCAGAATAGTCCCTTAGTTGTTACCTCGGAAGCCAAAAAGTAGAGAAATGGTAGGTTGGCCAAAGCATGGTGTTCCACCATAAGGTGTGTGTAGGGGAAATATGAGCATAGGTTGGGACAAGCACCGCTCAAAAGGCATGATGGTGTAACAAGAGAGTCAAGAGAGTCAAGGGTTTTCAACCTATTTGGATCTTGCTGCGCCCCCGAAGAGGTTTTCACCATCGTGTCTTGAGATTTCTAAGTGTTGTATTCATTTTGATGGGCCCCATTAACTAATTTATGAAAGGGGTTCCCTTGAAAAGTCCTTAGTTGAATTGATCCTGATGGTCAAATGTCCTAGACCATGTATGGACCTAACCAAACAATTTCTAGTTTTTGTGGCTTTCCCTTTATTTGACTGTTATATAGCAGTACCAAATATCTCGTGTTGATATCTTTCTTTTTTAAGTGTCAGTCACACCAAGATTTTTGTTGGTTCTTTTGTGCTTCTTGATGCATTTGTGTGAGCATCCTTTCTTCTTCTAGTTGGTCTAGTCGGTATAAGCGTTGTCTTGTATTGAGGATATGGTTGAATTCAAGGACAAAGGATATCCTTCCTACATTTTTATATAAGTGTAATGGAATTACAACTTCTTGACCATAAACTAGCTTAAATGGCATTTGTCCAGTCGATATTTTGTATGTTGTTTTGTATGCCCATAATGTTGATATTATGGTAGTTGCAGGAGGTATTTACCTCCACGTGTAAACCTAACAAGAATGGAATATTTTGGGAAGCAAGAAGAAACCCTAATGAGTTGGATAATAACCTTAGAAGACAAGTTGGCTCAAGAGGATAATTTGTATTAGGTTATTAGCCTCCAAGAGAAGAAGTCAGCCAGAAGAAATAATATATACTGAGTAAATAGGTACCCAGAATGAGAAGTTGGCCTAGGAAGTTAGCCATAATTAGTATACATATAGGAGGCTAGTCTTCATTCTAACAGGCATTCTCAGAACCGCATAGCTCACTTGTGTGTACTGCAGTTTGTGCATAAGTTTGTGCATAAGTTTAGAGGAGAGGATGTCGGTGTAGCTGTTGTAGCTAGAAAATTACATTTTGTCTTGGACTATCTCTTGGTTATGGTTTGGACTATCTGATCAACTCTTTTTTGGTGCGCTATCCTTGGAGAAAGGTGAACTACCATTTTTTTTTCTATCTAGCCTAGGGTTTGCTTCCAGAGTGATTCTCTGTCAAGGTTAAGGTGCTTGGAGGGTCACTTCGGCCTATGGTTGGGTGACAATAATGATATTGTCTATGGTAAAATGAGCACGTCCATCATATTCTAATAGGTTATGGTCCCACACCTCCTTCATTTAGTCTAACCATTGGAAGGAAGCATAGCCATAAGGATATTAATCTCATTGAAGAACTGTCGCTAGGGTTTCTAGCAGGAGCAGTCACCAAAGCACTATCGCTAGGGTTACTAGCAGGTGCAGTTTCATAAACCCTAACCCTCTCGTTGAGGCATGTTAAGTGAAGGGATTTACCTAACTTCCGGATAGACTAGTGCACCCTAGCCTAGCACATCTCTTAGTACTCTCAACAAGCCAAGACGCCAAAGAAGCCAAATCTAGGGTTGACCAAGTCAAAGAAGCCATGAATTACTCTATGAAGTCAGAGAACAAGTTAGATGGAGCTTATAACTTCAGAGCATGGAAGACAAGGATTGACCTCATCCTTGCCAAGAATAAAGTGTTAGATATCGTGAAAGGAAAAATTGTAGAACCAGAATTTGAAGAAGGAAAAGAGAAAGAACCACATAATGTTGCAGTTATGGAGAAGTTCAAAGACAGTGATATCATTGCCATGAGTATCATAGTGGAATCTATAAAATACCACTTGATACCCTACATCTCCCATATTGACTCATCAAATAAGATGTATGATTCCCTAACAAACCTCTTCTCAGTCATAAACATTGGACAAATAATGAGTCTGAAGATTGAGCTATGTGACATGAAGATGAATGATGATGACAACATAACATCATACTTTGTGAAAATATCTCAGTTAATAGATCAAATACAAGCTATTGAAGAGATCATCTCAGAGAAGGAATTGGTAAACATAGTACTCAATGGTCTTCCCAAGACATCGGATGCATTTTCCGCAAGCATGAACACAAGAAAGGAGTATCCTACATTTGAATAACTTTGGACTTCTTGTGAACAAGAAGAATCAAGGATCAATGCAAAAGAGAAACCCCAAAAGAAGTATGATGATCAAGCCTTCACAACAAGGTTCAAGGATTTCAGGAATAAAAGGAAGTTTGGCTCAATAAAGAAGCCAAATCAAGAGAAAGATATGTCAGGAATAAAATGCTTCAATTTTCGAAAGTATGGTCACTACAAGAATCATTGTCCCTAGCTAAAGAAAAGGAAGGAGACACACGAAGCATCAGTTTCCAAAGAAAAGGAACCTACAAAGAAGACCAAGCAGGATAAAACATACTTCTTCTAAAGACAAGGTAACAATACTCTTCATAGTTCTTGTACATACCATATTTTTTGTACATATCTTGCATATCTATTTCTTAGAAGATAATATTTTCAAAGAGAAACTATACCTATGGAAGAACAAAAAGATAAGGACTGATATCACTATGACTATAAGACAATCTGCAAGATAAGACAAAATTAGAATCAATCTTGAAGAAACCTAGAAGAAGTAAGGATAGAAATAAGTCAACAATCAAGAGAAAATTGGAAAAAGATCCGTGACACTTTGCATAAGGCAATAAGGATGCAGACGGAAGGGTGGATTCTCCTAGATGGAGAGAGCTGATTATATTTCCAAGAGAAGAGCATTCATGAAGCAAGGATTAGAAGGGAGCTAATCCTAAATCCTATGATCCATTGAAGATGATGAAGTAGCAACCATGAGAAGCAATACGTATTCAGTTTGACCTTAGAAGAAGTCTTCCTCGAAAAGAATCCTTAAAACTATCTCTAGTTGTCCATCCACATCCATGATCCTATGATGAAAGAAAGAAAAGTCAGAACAACCAGTTATTGTATCGAGAATCACAAAGACTACCAAGCCTGATATGAACTCACTAAAAGCAATCAAGCAGAGGTACCAAAAGTTGTGATGAAGAATAGTGTATGAAAGACTTATGAATGTAAGCATTACGAGATCCATAACTAGAGGTTATCCCATATGGAGGGAGAATATTATGATGATTACTTGTTCCAGTAAACCAGATATATCTCTACATGAGCCATTATATCATCCACAATATCCATAGGTTGGAATTAACATCAGATGAATGCAAAGACTGTTCTCCAGAATAATTGAACAAAGAGCGCAGGTAGAGCAACTTCAATTCTTTGAGGTATACTAGAAAGAGACCCTTGTATGCATATGGATGAAGACAACTTGGTGGATAACCTCCAATACAAAACAAAAGTGTGGAGAAGACTTTCTATAACAAAGATACTGTATCAGAATGATTACTCAGAAGATCAAGATGATGGATTTCCAATCCATGAAAAAGATATCATGATGACAGAAGAAGTGCCACATGGATATGTTCCAGTTTGAGCCTTGCCATGATGTTATGAGATAATGAGGAACAAAAGATGAATCCAACAATGACACACTATATGGATCAGAGATATATGAAGCCTTCAAAGAAAACTAGTGTTTCAGAAAGACAAAGTACTTTGATATCAAACATTACATTCTCCATGATGAAGTCTAGAAAAGAGAAGTGGTTCTCCAATATATATATATATATATATATATATATATCCACAGATGAACAGATAATAAGACATTTTGGTAAAGCCTCTATCCAAGATGAAAGAGTTTGCATACTCAAGCTGGAGCTCGTGGATACGACTTCCCTATTGAAAAATGAAGACATGACTCCCAGGTTGGGAGGGAGCACTGATGTGTTATTGATTTATGGGCAGTCATTTTTTAGTTCGAAAAATGGTCCAGATCGAACAATCATTTTTGTAATGAAAATGGTTCAATGGATTGTTGATGTACCATAGACATTGATTTCCCATTGTGGTTAACATGGGGAATGGTCTAGGGAAGTCTCTCTTCTTGAGGGTTACTCAAGAAGATTGGCCCACCTCCCCGAATAGTCATTCTTTTGAAGCTCATTGTTGTGAGAAGTTTCGAAGAATGGTATGTTTTGGAGGTTCTCTCCAGGTTGCACTTTGTTTTTTTTCGGAGGAATGGTCCAGGTTCAGTAATCAGGGACAAGCATTCCCTAGGGCAGACTCATTCTCTCCAGGTTGCACTTTGTTTAGTGCTGGAGGAATGGCCTAGGGTGGGGAATGGTCCAGGCTTAGAAATCAGAAAAAATATTCTTCCTTGCTTGAGAATAATAGTCCATATAGCTCATAATTGATGTTTGATCTTCTGAGGGTAGATTCTCTTCCAGATCTCATAGATGTGAGTGGAAGAATGGCCCAGGAGATTCAGTTTATATCATAACAATGTTTCTATGCAGGTTGATATCAAATGATTGTTATGGAGACTGTATGTCTCTAGACAGTAGATGTATGATATTATGGTGGATGTGTTCCACTTATTGTGACTATACGTCACGGATCAAGTATTTGTGTGCTACTTGGTGTGGTAGTGTACCATTGGATTGTAGTTGTGTACTACCATGGATAGAAACAATTGTGTTCTATTGAATGATATTGTTCCGATCGCCTTGAAGACTATCAACTGTTTTGGAAATGATTATCAGCTAGATGGATGATCAAAGGATAGATATTTCCCAGACGGAAAATGATTTAGAACATATGTCYAGATTAGAAKAATGGMTCTTGTGTCACTCTGTGGTGTGAGTGACTTATCCATCATCATGTCTGATTACTTAGATGGAGTATGGTTTTGAGAGATGATGCAACTAATGACACTGATGGTGATGATGGTGCTCATGATCTAGTCATGAGATAGTCTATACAACTATGTTGATGCTACCAGGTGAATGGTGTGTTTGTTCTCAAGACCATTACCTGTAATACCTCCCTAGATAGGGGGGAGTGTTGATATTATGGTAGTTGCGGGAGGTATTTACCTCCACGTGTAAACATGAAAAGAATAGAATATTCTGAGAAGCAAGAAGAAACCCTAATGAGTTGGCTAATAACCCTAGAAGACAAGTCGGCTCAAGAGGATAATTTGTATTAGGTTATTAGCCTCCAAGAGAAGAATTCGGCCATAAGAAATAATATATACCGAGTAAATAGGTACCCAGAATGAAAAGTCGGTCCAAGAAGTTATCCAGAATTAGTATAAATACAGGAGGCCAGTCTTCATTTTGGCAGGCATTCTCATAACTGTAGAGCTCACTTGTGCGCATTGCAGTTAGCTAGTTTGTGCACAAGTTTGGAGGAGAGGTTGTCATTGTAGTTGTTGTAGCTAGCGAATTATGTTTTGGCTTGGACTATATCTTGGTTATGGTTTGGAATATCTGATCAACTCTTTTTTGGTTCTCTATCCTTGGAGAAAGGTGAGCTACTCTTTGTTTGGCTATCTATCGTAGGGTTTGCTTCTAGAGTGATTTTGTGTCAAGGTTAAGGTTCTCGGAGGGTGGCTTCAGCCTATGGTTGGGTGAAAATAATGATATTGTCTATGGTAAAATGAGCAAATCCATCATATTCTAACACATAGTACTACTGGGACCTTATCATTCCAATCCTCCATGTCAAGTCCAAATTTTTTTTGTTAAACCTTAATGTAATGTTTTATTGAAAGAATCGACTGCACCGTTATTTTGTGGGTGATAAGTGGTCGTCTTCCCATGGTTGATCATGAAATTTTTAAGTAATACTTCAATTGTTCCATTGACAAAGTGAGTTCCTTGATCACTGATTAATGTTAAGGGACAATCAAATCTGGTTACTATATTTTCATAGATGAATTTGGTCGTTGTTTCCTTTGTGAAATTTTCGACTGGTTCTGCCTCTGCCCATTTAGTTAGATATTCGACTATTGTGATGATGTACTTATCCCTGGTTCTTTTAGCTCTTTTTGGGAAGGGACCGATGAAGTCGATAACCCAAATATAAAATGGTAAACTAGGATTTACTGAATGTAATGGAATTTCAATTTTCCATAAGGTTCGACCCATCGTCTGACATTTATCACACTTATTCACATATTCTTGAAAATCCTTATGTAAGGTCGACAAATCCTGCTTGAAGGATCTTTATGGCTATTGTGTTGGATTGGAAATGGCCTCCCATAGGGAATGCATGTGATTCATTGATTATATCCTCTTGTTCGTGTTCCAATGCACATCTTCGCAAGATATTATCAATGCCTAGCTTATAGAGATACCCATTCATGAGGGTGAATGGTGGTGATTTTAGTGCTAGGATATTCCTTTTGTTAGCTACGAGATCATCATAAGCCTTCATTTATTCTAAAAATTTTGTGATTTCTTTGAGTTCCTTGGGGGCATCTTCAACCTGAAATAGATGTGCATCCGGTAGGTCGTCCTCTATCCAATCAAATCTTCTCTTGTCTCAAGTCGGGATAGATGGTATTGGCTGATATTCCTTTTTCCTTGTTAGAGTACTACAAATTCAAACTCTTGGAAGAATAATATCCATATTCATATTTTTCCCTGATGGACCGGTTTGTTTACTAAGTATTTAAGCACCTGATGGTCCATGAAGAAGATATATGGATTTTCCAATAAATAATGTTGAAATTTTTGAAGGGCGAAGATCATAGCTAGAGCCTCTCACTCTGTCGTTGAGTAATTTATTTTGACTTTATTTAATTTTCGACTAGCATATGCATTGGGATGATCAACCATGTCGTCGTATGGCTAGGCTAGGACAAAGACGACAACAATGTTAGATGCATTGACATGAACATGGAACTTTCATGACTAGTTTGGAAATATTAATATAGGTGCTTCTACTAGTTTTCTCTTTAGTAGATCAAACATTCATTGCATTCTTGGCTCCATTGGAACTCGACTTATGTTTTTAGTAGCTTGTTGATTTGGAAAGTTATATCAGAGTAATTTCAAATAATTTTTTTGTCGTATCCAGTATGCCCAAAGAAGATTTTTATTTTCTTTTGATTGATTGGTGGATTTCGATCGGGGATAACTTTGATTTTATCCATGTCAACCTTTATTACATCTTTGCATATAATGTGACCCAATAAAATACCAATGGGTGTGGAAAAGATGTATTTTTTGATATTTAGAGATAAGTGAATTCGTCTACAACTTTCCAGCATCATTCAGAGCCATTGGATGCAATCTTTCAACAAGACATGAATGGTCCAGTCACAAAGTACACTGCCATTGTTTTGTAAATGTATTACTTAAACACTTTGATCATTATCCGAGAAAATATTGTTGGGGAATTCTTGAGCCTGAACGACATTTCTCTATATGCAAATGACCCGAACACAGAAACAAATGTTGTTTTCTCCTGATATTCTTTTGCAATAGGTACTTAGTTGTAGCTTAAGAAGCCATCTGTGAAAGAGTAGAGTTAGTGTCGTGCGAATTCATTAATGATTTCATCGGTAAATGACATAAGGAATGGATAAGTTTATGTAAGCTTGTTCAACCCTCGGAAGCCAACACATATTCTGAGTTTTTTTGGGTCATGAATTTTGGTTTTCATGACCATCAAAATTTCCAATTTCAATTTGTCGATAGGATATATGATGCCAACAACTAGCATTGTTTCTATATATTTTTGGACTATGGGATTATACTTGTGTGCCAACTTATATGGATTATTTTTTTATGGTCTTAGCCCTAGGGATGAGGTTGATTTTCATCTCCCCCATCTCTTACACCAATCCTTTCAGGTCTTTATAATCATGTGCAAAAATGTCTGGATATTTTGCAATAAGTAGAATAACTCTGTAGTTTATTTGTCTGACCAATAGTCACCTATTATCACCATTTTTGGTTGATTGTCTATTGAGATGTTGAATTCCTTAGTTTTGATTTATGCGTCCATCCACTCGGGTAATATGGATTCATCTAATTTACATTCTCCTTCTACAACCTCATTATAACTCAGGGGGAAGACAGGCTTCTCTACATCTTCCTTGGATATTGAATATATTTTCTTTACAAAATTATTTAATCTAGGATGAATTCTCTTCCATTGAAAACTTGGCACTGGAAAAATTACATTTCCCATGTCTTTTTGACGAGCCATTATATTGTCTTGACTCTATGCCAACAAAAAATTGCAAGTCGAAGTCGATCCTATGTTGACTTTGGATTCGACTCTTTTTTTTATTTCGTCATGATTTTTTTTTGAGAATTGTTTTTATTTCTTTTGTGGACTCTTGCAAATGTGCCTCTTAGGGGATGAATTCAAAATATCTAATGAAATTTTCTTTGATTTCATTCCAGTTGAATGTGTGGCCACACACTTCTTCAATTTTATACCACTTATGTGGTATATCATCCAGTGTATTTGGGAACATGTGTGGCCATACCCTTTCATCCTGATAGCCTACTCTTCTCCACTCATTCTCACATTGGAGGATGTGAGCGATTGGTTTGAACCCAAGTTTGAAAGTTGGGATGTTGACTTTCGCTGACAATTTCTTTCCGCCAAATCATTCTATGAAGTATAAGGTAGTAGTGCTCCACATTTGCAGTTGTGGTACATGGGTTTTTCACCATCGAGCAGCTTGGAAGGTGAAGGATTATACTAAACTTTTCACCCTCCCCTGCTCTCCAAATGATTTGGATACTTCGTCGATATGAGTCATCGGGGAATTTCTTTCACTAAATCACATGGGATATCTCATTTGTGTGTTAGTCAGAATGTACATTGGTGTTTGTTTTATCTTTTTCTCTAGCATGATAGGGACTGCTTGTACTAAAAAGCATGTTCTTGATCACTTTATTGGGATTGCCTCTATCAACCAACACTCATTATATTGATCTTCATAGTTCTCCATTTTCCAATTATAAATTTTTGTATCCAGGTTCTTCCCTATTGACAATGGTGATCCGACTAGGATTTCTCCTCCATTATTAGACTCAAGGTTTTATTTTTGTTTGTTCATTACTTGGTACAAGCTTCAAACCTTTTGGGCTTCATCCCATGTTTCAACCTAGGGTTTTCCTTCTTTTGGGTCCAATGGTGTTATTATTTTCCTACTGCTACCTTTGAATTTAATTTTGTCCCTTTCAAGTGAGATTGTGGCCTTCATATTCCGACCCCACGGTATTCCAACTAGTGAAGAATATGCTGGAATGCCTTCAACTAGATTAATCACTTCAAAGTTGACTCTTGTTGGAATTCCCATTATGGATGTTATGACACTTTTGAGTTTGCCAATTGGTTTAGTGAACCTTTGATCTTCTAAATTTAAGAAATTCATTGTTGGATGTAGTAGGGGCTTTCCAAGTCGAACCCATGTTTCTTTAGGGAGGATATTTAATTGTGAACTGAAGTCGACTACAACTTGTTTGATCATATGACCATCAATTTTCAGGTCAACTTGCGAATCAAAGTCACTTATATGCCTTTCCTGAGAGTTGAATATTTTTAACTAGTCTTTGATCCTCTTTGTATTCTCTTAGGATTCTTAGTAAGTTGATGAGGTGATCGACTAACTGATTTTCTTGTAATAATTGGAGAAATTCTTCTAGAGTAGTGTCTGGAATACTTGATTGTCCTCCCTTGTTTCCATTTGATTTGTCTTGGTCGATATTCTTGAATAAATTTCTAGCTTCTCGCCTTAGTTTTTCCTCATGCTCATGATCAAGATATGTATTTTTGTATCCGCTTTGTCGGTATGGAATATCTGGTAGATATATTCATTCGTTCCTGATTTGGGTAGATATCTTCACCCATTCACACAATTAGATGTCGTACATTCATAACGGTGCTTGATTTTTTTTGTAAAAGTCCTGCCACAAACCATTATACAAGAAATATTTATTTTATTACATATGGAATCTGACTTATAATATATTTGAATCTTTTTATCATATTCACGAATGATTTCACCCAGACTTTGTTTAATCTCTTTCAATTTTTTCCTGGCCAAGTGGCTGACATCTTGTGTTTTAAAAAATGTGAGGAAATTTGTTTTGTATTTGCCTTCAATCATTGTTGATTATCTATGAAGTTCATGAACTAGGTGAGGACTTGGGATCAAAGTGAAACACCAAATTGCACCATTTGTTTGTCTTTCTCGGTAATATCAGTTTCATCCCAAAATCTCTCACAAATGAACCAATGCCATTTGGGATCTTCATCACCTTCATACATGGGGATATGGTTGAGGCCCATTGTAGATTTTTTGGGGTTTTTCAAGACTAAAACTATTACAAGATTTTGGTTTGAAGTCTACTGGGAAGTCAATATAGTTTTACTCTGTGGAGTCAAAATTTGAGTGTTCGACTCCTCAAATAAAATATGTCGATGTTTTTAAGTTAGAATGTATTCTAGTGATAATTCTATTTGTTTTGTTCTTGGGATTATACCATCTATCTAAATTTTTTTGTCTATATATTCTACGAATTGTCCTCTCAGGGGTTGTGTCGATTTGTTTTTTCTATCTATTGATTTAGAATCTTCAAGATGTAGATCAGGTAGGGGGAGAAGTCCTTGATATCTCTTATGTGGAGGAATATATCCTCTGGATTATTTTGAATATTCTCTTGCACTTCAATTAGAAACATGTATCTTATCTAACTGTCATTATTAGCTCGACACCACACCTTTGGGGATTGAGTATCCACATGAAGTCTCTGACGGAGGAAATATATAATGCATGGGCTAGGGATTCTTATGAGATAAGGTTGAATCGTGGGTCCTGGATCATCAATATCCATACTATCGACTTGGTCAATTGCTTGTTGGGTGTCACCGACTTCCATACTCACTCACAAACTTTTACTCCCCCTTGGAATCATCGAGGTGCTCTCAAGGGATGTTGCAGTGAACTGTCGCACATGGGTAGGTTTCCTATGTGAACTTATGGGATCCATTTAATTTTCTAACTCTTCTCACCTCTTTTCCCTTTTTTCCCACTCCAATATTAGGATATCAATTGAATATTTATAGCTCTAGATTTAATGTGCATACCTCTCGCTTGTTTCATTTATCTTCCTCTCGAATTTAGAAATTTTCAAATTTGGTGCAATCAAATTGACTTATAACATCTCATGGATTTTCCAATCCCCCATCACCGACCTGACTTACTCAAGGTCGACGATGTTTCTCATCCTAGCTATTTTCATTTCTTCAAAAAATAATCCCAAGCTTCTCTTGTGTCTTTGCAATTAGCTTCGAGGAATTCTTCCCACTCTTCTTGTTTTTCTTGCCAATTTGAATTTGAAGGAGGATTGGACAAAAGGTGTTGGTATTTGACAATATCTCCAACTCCCTTGTCTAACAAGAACTTATGAAGCAAGGACGAGATGGTGTAAAGGAAACCATCATGCAAATTGGTATAGAATTTTTTTCTATAGTTTCGACTGACTCTCTGTCTTCGATCATTTGTTCTTCGATATAATCATGCACAATTATTTAAGGCCACTCATTCATATTTGTTCTTCCACCGTTTATTATTTTTTTCATCAATTCTTCATCTGGAGTGAGTTTTGTGCATTAGGTGATTGATTGAGATACTTGAATAGTGCCTCTGGAATATCTACCAAGAATCATTTGCGTGTTTCTGAAAAGAAATGAGTTCTTGCTTTGACTAGTGCCAGTGAGTTCCTCCTTGCATAATTTTTGATATAATTATTAATTTTTCACTCCCACCATACACGACATATGTCTTCCAAATTTAACATCTATGTGATTTTTACTTTATACATTCCCAAGTTTATAACTATTGGCAACATAACCAATGTTTCCAATATAAGGGAAAGTACAAGAGGTTACTAGTAGTTCCTTACACATAGCAACATATGTTACAACATTATATATAAGCACAAATAGAAGCACATGGAATCATACACAATTAATGGGAGATCCATCAAATTCATTTTATTATATGGTTAAAACAACCTCCTTCTCTATATTACATAGCCACACACACACACACACACACACATATGTCATACAATTACTTTTCGGTTATAGTTCTTAAATACTTGGTCGGTTGAATCTAACTATTTGTTTAGATGACTTCTGCAGTCGACTTAGCTAGTCAACTAACGGGTCTAGTCGACAGAGCTGACTAGCCCCTACAACAGGTGGCCAACTTCTATGCCCTAGTCTCGTGATGTCACTGCCCAGGGAGAAAGGGTACTATTGGGGGTCCCTCAAAAGGGTAACATTATGTTCTCCAACATACTTAACACTTTCCATATTGTAACCTCTCATACTATACTAAAATTCGACAATGGGTCATGGTTCATTCTCTCATGAATAAGAGGATTCCATTAGGTCCCTGAACAAGAGGATTCCATCCTCTTCCAACCTATAGTTCTTAAACTTCAACAATACATTTTCTTGTTGCAATCCTTTTGTAACTTGTGCATAGTGTTGATCTGATGTTATAGCTTCCAAAATTCTACTTTTAAAATCTAAACAATACATGCTAATGGTTGCAACATGAAATTCATGCACCCTCCTTCTAAGTGAATTTGCCACTTTATTCTCTTTTCCCTTGATATACTTGATTTCAAAATCATATTCACTGAAAAATTCCAACCATCTAGTTTGTCTAACATTTAACATTGGTTGTTTGTTGATGTTTAAGATTGTTCAGAGTCTTGAAGATAACATCATGAGGATAATGTTGGCACGAGTTTGTTTAGACCAGGGTCCTTCTCAAGTTACCAACAAAAGCACCATGTAGTCTAGAGCGCTAGCATTTTCATCTCCTTTGAAGAGAAGAAGTCTCACCAAAAGTGCTGCTAAGACAGAGAGATAGGTACGGGTAGGGAGAAGACTACATAAGATCCATGGAGTGTTCGGAAATTACTTCAGTCCTTATGCAACCAACATTATCATATCTGAAACATCTAAATGCAAGAACCAAACCTACTAGTATTGCGAGCATCAGTTAACCATAAGAGCAACATTTGTAACTCATAAGCTATACATGAAGACTATAATGCATAAGCAACAATGTAAAGACACATTAGATTTGAATATTTAACCCTTCTTTATATCATCATTAAAGATATTTCTTTCATTACAGACTCAGTATTACATAGAAAGTACATTCCAGACTCTTAGCTCCGACCCTTGGCCACAGAGTCCTAATTTCCTAGCTAGCAGGTCGCGTTCATTACAAAATCTACTCTTCTTGATTTACCCCAAAACCTTGGGCAATGCCCACGGACATGACTCTGATAGACACTACTCAACCTAAAAATATCAACTAATGACCAAAATGAATGAGCAAACTCATCAATTGACTGAACCGACCAACCCAACAATCAATCAACCAATCAACCCTTTTACAATTATATTATGTCTTATATATAGCTGGGTTATGTATTTTTGTTCTGTTGCAACTGTATGTTGTTTAGCTGGTGTTGTGTTGGCTTCCACAACTATTTTATGTTGTTCTTCCTTCCGACCTCTGATGGAGGTTGCGTGAGCATCACTTGCATAATTCTTTTCTCAAAAATGAAGGGCCTAACAGGCTCCGACCACAACCCTTGACTCGTCCTCGAGTCAAGCACTTGGTTCCTTCACATTCTCTAGGAGCAACTGTTGCTTTCCCTTATCCAACTTTTCCTCTTCTTTGAGCTCTTCTATTTGTGTTTTTTTTTCCTTCACTTCTCCAAGCGAAGGGCCCAATTCTGGAACGAGCTCTAATTCTCTGTGCTTTACTCTATGAAATATTTCAACTTTGTCCTTCCATTTCTAGGTAAGGAGTGATGCTTCGACCAGGAATTGTCGGGTCATATCTTTGTTTTACTCCTTTGGCTTGGCTGTAACCAACAAGTTCCATTCAGAGTTAGCTATTGCATCGACCTGGTGCATCTGCATATAGGCGGTTTGAATCATCAGTATAAACTTGTGCAACTCTTTCTTGGCTACAGACTATGCTTCGTAGAGGGAATTTAGTTCGTTGTCGACCTGCTGAATTTGATTGAACTTTTTCTGCTGCTCCATGGGGTCCATTGTGACCGCAAATTCCTCGTTGAGCACCTGGATCTTTGTGCGCACTTACTCCAAGACTTGATTTCATCGAGTGATGATACCCATCCAATCGCTGACTTCCTTAAATATTCTGGTGCAGTCCGCGGTCTGTTTGTGTAGTGCCACTTGGGCATTGTTACCTTGCAATATTATCCTATGAATTTGTTCCTGCAGCTACCGAGGCTATGTTTCTGCTTCTTGTTGGACTTGTTGTAACTTTGCTTGTACCTGCTATGTGTGTGTCACGAGCTGTGTCCATGCCATTTGTATCAGTTCAATTTGTTGCTCTGTTTTTGTTATCTTGTTGGCTTCTGGTAAGTCGGGCACAACCTTCCGGATCTTGGGCCAGGCTTCTGCAAGTTTTTCCAGGACCTTTTTCAGTTTACGCTGGGCTAGGATCCTGTCACATTTTTCCTCTCTTATACATGCTTGTTCAACTAACCGTTCTTTTCGGGTGAGCTCGACTGAGCTTTCGGCGTTCTGGAGTCTTTTCTCTAGTTGGTCTATGGAGGCTCTGATTAGCCCAAATAATTACGATGCTGGCCACTGTACCAGGTTTGTAGCTGGAGGAGCTGCATCAGTAGGTGCTCTCATCTATAGGGGAAGTCCGTTGTCCACTGAGTGGTACGAACGAGTTTCTACCTCCTCCTCTGTATGTGGAGCTAGTGCGATCCTAAATATTAGATCTTCAGGCAGAAGCATCAGTACCTCTGCTCTATTGATGCAGAGTTGCATCAATTCTACACATTGTTGGGGGTTCTGGAGGACTTGCTCCATTTGTGCTCGCGTGTTTGTCATTTCCTGTGCCGTTATTGAGTCTGGTTCTTTGGGAAAATTTGGTATCTTCGTGTCCTCTGGTACTTCTGCATCATGCATCATGGTTTCTTGGGCCTCCTCACCCTTAGGTGGTGAGGTGATTTGCTGGTAACAGTCAGATTCTGGATCTTTTGTGCTTCTGGTGGCTTCGTCCTGTGTTAATGACTCATGCTGTCGTTCTTGGGTGCTTGGGTTTGGAACATCTAGTATTGTACTTTGCTCTGGGGATTTGGGGTCAAGGTTGGAAGTTTCTGAGATGGGCTTGGGGAATTCATTGGTTTTCTATGGGGTTTGTCACCCCTCTGTCTCTGGGTGGTCAAACTGCATTAGCTCTGAAGTTGTGGTCTGATGTGGGGTGGCGGTGAGAAGATTTGGTAGTTGGAGTGGTGGTGGAGGTTGCTCAATAATGGGTGTGGACAGAAATGTTTCAAGCTATGGTTCATCTTGGATATCAATGATATGGGTGATTTTGGATGTGGCGTGGGTGCAAGGAGCGACAAATGCAAGGGGTTGTGGATTTAGGGTTTTGTGTGATGAGACCCCAGTTCTCTGCCTATTTTGTAACGGTTCGGTCCCAAACAAAACGCCCAGGATATGGTTAACCTGTGCTTCTGATAGCACGGCATTGTTTGGCATCTTACGATGGGCCGCTCTTTCCTTCTGCACCAACAACTATGCCTCTTCCTCCTCCTCAGATTCAGTATGTACCAGTGCATATAGATTCTTCTGTTCGGGGCTTGAGCTCGGTCCCTCTCCTGCTTCCTTGTATTCCTTATTGATCATCTCGGCTGGCAGAATATAATGCATGCCTATTTTTCATGGGTCGTGTTTAACTCTTGGCCATGACATGCCCTCCTTGTCGAAGGCTTATTCATCCAAATAAAAAGGTAGCATCCGTGTGTGAAAACATTCCTGGCTAGCATGCCTCGGCCAGATGAATGTATTGTGTCAGTTTATGCCGAATGAAATATTCCTCGTGTTATTATTGAGGATCTCTTGTGGGATGCATGGCCTTTGTGTTCCGTCGATCATAGCATTATACCATTTGGAAAATGCTGCGTTGTTGAGCGCTATTTTTTCTGAGTCTAGTCTGGACTACCATGGCTCAAACATCTTCGCTAGATGCCCTTTGTTTGGTATTGTCGGTTGTCAACCCACCGATGTCTACCACTTGAGCATTACGAATGCCACAAGTAGGTATCCATAGGTAAAGGTGCCTCCTTTCTCTTATGCCTCCTCACAAGATATGAGTAGTTCCTCCAGCAAGAAACTACACCAGTTGAATACTACTCCTTGATTGCAAAAGTCGGCTATAGATAGTGCATCCATGGTGCATTCTCCCTTATAGTAGGACCTCATAACCTTGTTGGCTATGACGTAGCATCCAGTGATGACTGGTTCAGGTAATATTGGCTCGATGACTGTTGTTCGTCTGCCTCGCTTGGTGTTAAACTTCTTGTACAGGCTAAGTTCGCCTTTCTTCTTCCCATGCTTACCAAGTCCTTGAAATCCTTTTGACACATCCTCGCCTTCAGAGGATAGTCCAGTAAGCTGCTGGATGTCCTGTGCATGGATTGGATAGCACTTATCCAACTATAGGCTTCGATCATTCTCTCTGCTTATCAAAAATTTTGTGCAGCGTGCAATGTCACCTGTGGTGCCAAAGACTGGTAAGTCTATGAGGTTCATGATGGTGGATTTAAACAAATTAATGAACTCCTTTTTCGGTATAAAATGTATATCTCCAGTTCCATCCATGGTTAAATCCCAAAATACATATGGGTGCATCTGTGGGAACAAAGATGAATCTGTGAGGTCAAGGTCGAGTAGCTTGACGTGCTCTATCTTCCCTTTGAGGTCTCCTATGCTATCGACCTCAGGATCGCAGATCTCGTATGGTACTGCTTCTTTCATCATGGAAATTTGGCTTGTTGTAGCTCTCGACATTCACACGTATAGGCTATGTCTTCGGATTTTACAAAGGTCTTTACTGGTTCACAGTGCTGTGTGTGGAAATAACTATGCTCGGTTATAGAAACAATACATTCTCGACTGAGTTCTAAGGGTCTTTTGTCTGGCTTTAATGGATAATTTTTAACAATAACTGCTCCTCATAATGACTGGATGGACACGATAGGGTGTGAGTTGTCATATGGGATGATTTAATCAAGGGAAATCCGATTGGGTGATCTGAGTATTTACTCATTTGAGTGGAATAGGGAGGTGGATGAATTGAGACCTTTCTACTTGACGGGTGGGTGTCTCGGTGTGAAGTTCGATGGCATGTTGGTATAATGTGGCTTTATGGCTTAACAGGTGACATTCGGGGTGTCAGACTGATAATAAAGGTGGTGACTAGACTGGGCGTGTGTGGCCTTTAACTTTGATTAGATTTGGATTCAGGGCACCTCCGACCACAAGGGTTTTCCCTGTCATCCTTAATGTTGGATATTACTAGACTTTCTCATGCTTCAGGTTCTGTACTGCTGAGTCGTTAATTCTGTATCAACCAACACTTAAACAAAATAGATAAACTATGTATTGTGGCGCAACACTGTGCGCATGGACATTATTAACTGAATTTACAAAATTCCATAAATAAAACAAAACTCAAATCTAACTATTGTACAAGCTTTGTTGGATTGGAGCTACTCCCATTCTTCTCAGTTTCGAGTTAGGTAGGGCTTCAGGCAAGCACCATTCATCCATCCCGGTCATAGCATACCATCCAGTTGCGCAAGTTAGACTTCTCTTGATGGTCGTATTTCCGCCACTATGAAGGGTCCCAACCAGTGCATGCGCAACTTGCCAAGGTGCATCTGGTATTGGCTGTCATAGAGTAGAATCTTGTCTCCTTGTGAAAATACCTTGGTCTTGATGTGTCGGTCATTACAAGATTTTTGCCTTGCCTTTTCAACCGACTAATGGAAATCGGCTAGAAATCTGGTTTCGTCGAGTTCTTGTAACTCCGCAAGTCTCTTTTCCATTGATTCTTCGTCTATCATACATGTGGCTTGTGTAATGTACAGACTTGGTGTGATGAACTTTGCATGCACCACTGCCGCTTTTCCGGAAACTAATTGGAATGGTGTATATCTATGGAGTTTCTTTGTAGTTGTCCTGTATGCCCATAATATCGCTGGAACTCTCTCATCCCAGTCCTCTCGGTTTGCACAACAGACATTTGTTAGTCCCTTTTACAGGATTTTGTTGAAGGATTCAACTGTTCCGTTGGCTTGTGGGTGATATGGACTACTCTTATGATGTTGAATCAAAAATTCAGTAGTAAGTGTTGTTATAGTGTTGCTAATGAAGTGAGCTCCCTGATCACTGGTTAGGCTCCTTAGACATCCGAAGCGGGTAATGATATTCTTGAAAATGAACCTAGCAACCGTATCCGTCAAACAATCTTGTATCGTTGTTGCTTCAACCTAGTGAGTAAGGTAGTCAGTTGCTGTAATGATATACCTTGCCTTCGAATGTTTGGCTGTGGGGTTGATGGGCCCAATGAATTCCACTGCCCATTTCTCAAATTTTTGTAGAGCTCTAACCGGTTGAAGTGGTAATTCATCTCGGTGTGACAATTTTCCCACTCATTGAAAAACGTTGCACGATCTAGCATATGCTTTTGCATCCTTGAAAAGTGTTTCCCACCAAAGTCCTGCTTGTAGAGATTTCTTTGTCATTGCCTTTCCTCCTATGTGTCCTCCTACAATTCCATTATGTCATTCCCAGAGTATATCCTGCCTTTCATGATCTAGGACACATCGCCTGAGGATACTGTCTAGTCCTAGTTTATAGAGTTGTCTGGTGATCAGCTAGTAATCTACTACTCTGACAACCATATGGTGTTTCTAAGTTGCAGAATATGTTTCAGGGCAGGCCCCTGTGCTAATAAAGGTTGCTATGTCCTCTAGGTATTCTAGAATTGTCTCGATCCTGAACAAATGTGCATCTGGGAGTTGATCATCTAATGCTCTGCCACTTTCTCCTGACTCTAGTATGGATAGATGGTCAGGTATGACATTGCATCGTCCTGGCTTGAAGATGAATTCAAAAGAAAATTCCTGAAATAACAACAGCCATCTGCAAATTCTTCCTTCCAACACAGGTTTGTTAACTAGGTATTTTAGTGCTGAATGATCAGTAAAGAATTTGAAATGAGATCCTAACATATAATGCATAAATTTCTGTAAAGTGTAGATCATTGCTAAGCCTTCCCATTCAGTCATTGTACAGTTGTGCTCTGCTTGCGACAGCTTCTGACTTGCAAAATATATGGGGTGATCCATAGCTCCATCTCTTGGTTGCGTTAAAATAACTCCTAAGGCAATTCTTGAAGCATCCACATGGATGTGAAATTCTTTCTCCCAATTTGGAAATATCAGAATCGGTGTTGTGATGAGTTTTTCCTTAAGTGTTTTGAATGTTTTGTCACACTCGGGATTCCATCAGAACGTTTCAGCCTTTTTTAGGAGGTTTTCCAGAGGTACAGTAATGTTGGCATATCTTCGAATGAATCGGTGATAGTACCTTGTGTGTCCAAGTGTGGAGCGCAGTTGTTTAGCGCTCGTGGGTGGAAACATATTCACAATGACCACTACTTTAACTGGGTCTACTAATAATCCTTCTTGACAGACTATGTGGCCCAACAAATTTCCATGTGGCACACAGAAAATACACTTCCTGAGGTTTAGTGAGATTTGTAACTCTCTACATCTGTCGAACATTAGCCTTAGTAGTGCTACATGTTCCTTGAGCAGAAAAATTCTATGAAATTGTCCAATCATCCATATATACTTCTATGAAATTGTGAATGAAATCTCTAAAGGTTGCTATCACGATCCTGGAGAAAACTGTAGGGGCGTTATTTAGACCAAATGGCATGACATTGTATGCAAACGATCCCCATTCAGTGATGAAGGTGGTTTTTCTTTTGTCCTTTTTAACAATCCTAACTTGATGGTATCCTGAGAATCCATATATAAATGAATA
>SNQJ01S0036405.1:19750-31685 GCA_010110895.2 Picea sitchensis
AGGAAGAAAAGTGGAGAAATTAGACTCTGTGTTGATTTCAAGAACCTGAACAGGAGCTCAAGGAAAGACAATTACCCCTTTCCCAATATGGAACAAATACTGCAGAGGGTAACTGGTGCATCTAGGATATCCATGATTGATGGCTTTTCTGGCTATAATCAAATATCAGTCATACCTGAGGATAGAGAAAAAACGACCTTCACCACTCCTTGGGGAACATTCATGTATGCCAAAATGCCTTTTGGATTGATGAATGCAGGGGCAACATTTCAGCGAGCCATGGACATAGCCTTCATTGGGGAGAAAGATAAGTTTGTGGTGATCTACCTGGATGACATAACAGTCTTCTCCAGGTCTGATAGAGAGCACTGCAGACATCTGAGAAAAGTTTTTTTGAAGTGTCAGAGGTTTGGCCTATCCTTAAATCCCAGAAAATATTTGTTTGCTATGAAGGAGGGGAAGCTATTAGGCCATATAGTATCAGAAGAAGGTGTGAGGATTGACCCTAGCAGGGTAGAGGCAATTCAAACCCTGTCACTTCCTAGATCCAAGAAGGAAGTTCAAGCCTTTTTAGGGAAGATTAATTTCTTGAGGAGATTCGTCTCAAATTTTGCTGAGTTGGTGAAACATATCACAGCCATGCTCAGGAAGGGAAATGAAGTGAAATGGACCTCTGAACCCAGGGAATATTTTACCCAAATAAAAAGGGCATTGATTGAGGCACCTGTGCTGATCAGTCCTGACTATTCCAAAGGATTCATAATTTTCTCTTTTGCTTCTTTTGACACAGTAGCGGCGGTCTTGTTGCAGAAAAATGAGGAAGGGCGAGAACAACCCATTGCCTTTTTCAGCAAGGCATTAAGAGATGCAGAGGTCAGGTATGAAATCATGGAAAAATAGGCCTATGCCTTAGTAAAAGCTCTCAAAGCTTTCAGAGTCTACGTCTTGCACTCAAAGGTGATCACATACGTTCCTTCAGCCTCTGTGAAGGACATCCTTGTACAACCCGACATAGATGGCAGAAGAGGTAAGTGGATTGCCAGGATCCTAGAGTTTGATCTAGAGATTAAGCCCACTAAGTTGATAAAGGGGCAGGGTTTAACCAAGCTGCTAGCTGAATCCAATTGCAAAGCCTTGGGGATTAGCTTCATCAACGCCTGTTCAGAAAATCCACAAGCTCAGTCGACCAATAATAATTCTCAGGGTGCCTTACCACTAGCAGCATGCACCTGGTACAAGGATATCTTGTATTTTTTACAAGAATTGAAGCCTCCTGATGGAATGGGAAAAAGCAAGGCGAGAGCTTTAAAGCTCAAGGCGGTTAGGTATTGCCTCATTGACCAAGCCTTGTACTGGAAAGACCCTCTATTGGTGTTCTTAATATGCCTGGACCCGCGAGAAGCCCAGAAGGTTATAATTGATTTCCATAACGGCCTTTGCAGGGGGCATCATTTCTGGAAAACCATAGCTCATAAGATCCTCAGGGCTGGATATTACTGGCCTACTTTATTCGCTGATGTCTGTAGAGAAATCAGAGCTTGCATCAAATGCCAAAATTTCTCAGGAAATAAACAGCTCAGATCACTGCCATTAAAGCCTATAGTAGCTTCGACACCTTTTCAACAGTGGGGGTTGGACTTCATTGGAAAAATTCATTCTCCCTCAAGCGGTCTACACAGATGGATCCTAACTGTGACAGACTATTTCACCAAGTGGATAGAARCTACCCCTACCAGGAGTACTTCTCACAAAGTAATTATCAGCTTCCTAGAGGATATCATAGCCAGATTTGRCTGTCCCAGCAAAATCGTCACCGACAATGCCGCCTCTTTCAGGTCTGAGCCTTTGGTCAAGTTCTGTGAACAATTTGAGATTTCGCTGATCCACTCTACTCCCTATTATCCTCAAGGAAATGGACTGGCAGAGTCTTCCAATAAAAGTCTGATCAAGCTCATTAAAAAATTATTGGAAGACAATAAAAGAGCCTAGGATTCAAAGCTCAAATTTTATCTATGGGTCGACCGGGTGACAACGAAGAAGTCCCTGGGCATATCACCTTTCCAACTTGTTTATGGAACAGAGGTTGTCTTCCCTACTCAGCTTGCTTTATCTGTGGCAAAATTTCTCCAGGACCTTGAAGGAGAGCCTGACCATATGATTAGAAGGATTCATCAGATGGTGGAAGTACAGCAGATCAGAGAATAGGGCCTACCATCATCAGTAGAAGGTCAAGCAAACCTTTGACAGGAAAAGAAAAAAGAAAATTTTCGAGCTGGGTGATCTGGTGCTCAAATGGGATGCACCCAGGCAGGATAGGGGAAAACACAGTAAGTTTGATGCCCTCTGGTTTGGGCCTCTCAAGATATCTGAGGTGTTTTCAAACAACACTTACAAGTTGTAGGATTTGGAAGGCGAAGAAGTTTTTGATGGCCCAGTAAATGGGCATTTCTTAAAAAAATGTTTTTTGTAAGCTGTAGGCGACTTCTTTTGTTTTGTAAATATTGTTTTCTGTTTTCTGTTTTCGGCTTAATAAATGACTCCATAGCCCAACAGCAAGACACTGGATCTGCAAAAAGAGTCCTTAGAGCATTGCAGGGACGACTCTATCCCCCATGGAGCCTAATGTTAGCGACATTTCTTGTCCTAGGCACAAGAGTGTTCGGGTCTGCAAGTTGCACGAGAAGCGCCCGAACGCAGCATGGAAAAATCTCGTTTTAAGGCTTCCAATCAATTGGGCGGGTGACACTACGTTGTCAACAGCCTGGATTCATCCATGAGAGCAAATCAACGATCATCAGGATATCGAGGCTACCAAGTTGACCGATGTATAACGTCCAAGAAAGCAACTATATGCCAAGACTGAATCTGGGTCGTCCGATCCTGTGACACATAGTGCGATATCTAGTCGGCATATCGGCATTCGGGAGTTCGAAGGGTGAAAGTCCCTCATCATCTCACATCTTGAAACCCCAAACCCCGGAGTGCCGAAAGTGCGCAGAGTCAGGCCCGCAGTATCGCGAAGCAGCCTCAGCCGTTCATCCACAGGAGACACCTGGCGCGCGATTAGGCTCCTCGCCTTTTCGCCCATCGCGACTTCGAAATGCAAGGAATAGCCCCGTCATATTCCCGATGCGCGAGGTGTCGGGAGTGTCTAGGACCCAGGCCCACAACATCACCGAGTAAGTCCAGGGCTGTCAGATCTAAGAGGGACGCGTGGCGCCCAATTAGGCCATCTCGGCGTTTCGCTCATCGCATATGTGAATAAGCAAGGATTAACTCCTCCCATTTGCGAACGCCGAAAGCATTTTGGGAATAGACACAGGGTCACAGCCCGTGGTCACTTGGGAAAGAAAGGAGCTGTGCAAAAAGGGGCCAAAGGCATCGAGTCTAGTCGCCGAAAGGATCATCGTGATCTCCATGCGCCATCTGATCCGACCTTGATCCTGGTTTTCTCCTGGAGTAAATGAAGATGAGAAGGGGTGGTTGAAACCTCTCCTCAGGCATTAAGTGCAAAATATGGATAATCTGGCAAGCGGTCTGCTCGAGAGGGTCCTGTGTACCCATTTTTCTAAAGAAGCCATGCCGAGTCCTCGACCAGCCGGAGGAGGTCTGCACATGCTAGCTCGACACTTAATGGCTCAATTACTCCCCTTGCAGGAGCCATGCGCAGTTAAGGTGGTGTCTGACAAAGAATACCCGTCTGAATTTGGCTGACAGGACACCAAGCCTGGACAACTGAGCACGCCGATGTTAGGCGATTTTCTCTGAGTATATAAACTCAGTCTTTGTATTTTGTAAGGGATTGATGGTTGAGCAACGCTCCCAATGGTAAAAATTTAATGAAGCACTGTTTTCCTGGTTATGGGTGGACTCTTGAGACTTCTTATCTTATGAATGTCAGTTTCTTTCACGTCTTTGTTTACACTGTATTAGAATGGCTTGGAATTGGAGAATCCAGTCGAGTTGTAACTGTTATAGGATGATGCAGATTTGATCACTGTAACAGTTGCATCCTTTCTAATCGGTCCCTGTGATTTTCTTAGCACTGAATGAATTGGAATTGGAGAATCCAGTCAAGTCCCCCCTTTCAGTTTCTTGAAGCTCTGAACCATAGGATCTTGCATTCAGAGTTTTTTCTTCTACAAATAACCGAAAGGCCTATTGCCTGAGGTAGTTTGTCCACTCCTCTCACCAAGTCTTCAACCTGCTCATGTTCAAATCAACCCACTGACTGAAGTTAGATCAAGACCTCCTTTGCTCCTCACATGCCGGACTCAGTCCTTGAGTTTGAGTGATATATTCCCGAGTCTCTACCCATTTGATCACCCATTAAAAATATCGTGACACAAAACTGATGGGAGTCAGGCTCTGCTCCTGCTGCAATCCAGGAGTGACTTCCATCGCCAACACATACTATAATACATTAAATTTATTTCAAAAATTCATGATAAAATGGACAATGAGAGTGGATATTGAATTGAGTATGATTAACTTGAATCCAAAAATTCATCATAAAATGGACAATGAGAGTGGCTACTGAATTGAATATGATTAATTTGAATCCAAAAAATTATGATAAAATGGACAATGAGAGTGGCTATTGAATTGAATATGAATAACTTGGATTCAATGAATGAGAAAGATTCAACCTGGTAGACCATTTTCCATTAAGGGCTTGGTGAGGAGTGTTGCAAAAAATTGTGGAAATAACAATAGCACTATAAAGTCTGACTTAAAAATGATGCAAAATTGTCTAAAAACTTTACTTTGAAAACATGAAGTGACTAATTTTTTTCATAATTATTATTTTTTAACATTTTAAATATTTATAAAATTTCTTAAATCTCTAAAAAAAATGTAAAATGGATATCAAGAAGAAAAAAAAATTATGTAAATTTTTTTTAAGAGAGGAACATTTTGATGAGATGTTTTAAATAGATTTTATACTCTATGTAGGTGTGCTTAGTTGAGATCTTGCATAGAACTAGAGCAACAAGAACACATTTATATTGAGGGAAAACATGTTAATTTATAAATGTCCTTATTACATTTTAAAGTCATTCCAGTAGAGGAAAGAGGTTCTATCAATTATATGTCTATTTGGAAATCATTGACCAATTTGTACATGTGTATAGTTGAGTCAACACAAAGTACATTGGCTCACAACAATCATTAGAACAAGTTATTTGCAAGAGTAGGTTGAATCTCTATGCTAAGGAAAAAAAAATTGTTTCACAAGTAACATTCATTAGTGTGAAGTACAAGTAGTGCGATATTCTTTCTACATAACAAATATTCATTTCTAAGTATCGAGTTTATTGTGAAGGAATTCCAAATATAAACCAAAAGTGTTCTTGTGATTGCATATCCACCCTCATTAAAATATCTCGAGACAATATTGAAATATATATAATTTATTTGTAATTCCATTGTTAAAAAGTAGTGCTCGCTTATGCTTATCATTGGTTTCCCACTACACTCCATTGAAGCACCTTTTGGACTCCATGCATCGCTTATGGGATGGGGTTTCTCATTGAAATTTGCACTTTTTGTTATGTCACTCATCTTCTTCAAAAAAATTGTGTTATAAGAAAATGATTCATTTGCTCCTTTTAAAATAGAGATGGTAACATATATTCACATGCATGTAATTATTCTATGTGGGTAACCTCTATGGCCAAAAATTAGATGGAATTTGCTAACACAATCAATAGATACTCATTCTCGAAGGTTATGCGTCAATCACATGAATTGAAATAAAGCCCTAGATTTTGAAAGATTTAAACAAAGAGACCTTCCATGCAAATTCCACCTTGAATGATTTTAACAAAGAAACCTTCCATGCATATTCCACCTTTTATTTTTTCTACATAATTGGAATAATACTCATGCTGGAAGGTTATATCTCAATCACATGAATTGAAATAAAGCCCTAGTTTTTGGATGATTTAAACAAAGAGACTTTCCATGCAAATTTTGCCTTGAATGATTTAAACAAAGAGACCTTCCATGCATATTCCACCTTTTACTTTTACTGCATAATTGGAATAATACTCGTTCTCGAAGGTTATGTCTCAATCACATCAATTGAAATAAACTCCTACATTTTGAATGATTTAAACAATTAGGCCTTCCAATTAAATTTCACCTTGAATGATTTAAACAAAGAGACCTTCCATGCACATTCCATCTTTTACTTTTTCTACATAATTGGAATAATTGTAATATACCTAGAATAGTTAAATAAATAAGAAAATATATTGTGCAAGTAATAGGAACATCAAATATAAAGCATAAATATAGAGTAGAAATATAATATTGATACCACAAAAAGCTTAGTTCACTTGCCTCTTCGAGGGGGAAACCTCCAAATAAGCAAAGCTCTCTTACAATAAACCTCAACAACATACAATGGAGCGATTCATTCTTTAAATACAGTTCACAACCAAAAATATCACAGGCCAATACCATGGTTTATTTATAACATTCCACTAACCAACCTTCTAACCACTTGTGGTCCCGATAATAATGAGGGTTGACCACTTATTACAATGATAACTAAATAATGACTAACTACGAGGGGTTAGGGACGGATACTAATATGATAGAGAAAATAGGGAATCTTCATCTTCATATTGTCTGGACAACGCATCTGCCACTACATTGTCTTTTCCTTTCTTACAGATGATCTCATAATCATAGACCAACATTTTGTTCAGCCACTTATTTTTTTCTAAGGAGGAAAACCTCTTCTCGAGGAAATACTTGATACTAAGGTGATCGGTTTTGTTCTGAAAGAGACGCCCCAATAGATATGGTCGCCAAGTGTGCACATCATAGAGAATGCACAAAGTTTCCTTTTCATATGTATATTTACCCAAATTGCGACCAGTCAAAGCCTGGCTAGTAAAAGAAAGAGGTCAACCATCTTGTGTGAGAACTGCACCAATACCAATGCCTGAAGCATCTGAATCAACCACAAAAGTTTTGTTGAAATCAAGGATTCCTAAGATGGGGGTAGTACACATGGCCTGCTTCAAATCTAGGAAGGATTGTTCGGCTGCAGGGGTCCACTGAAATGCATTCTTCTTAAGAAGGGTTGTCAATGGCCAGTCATTTTTCCATAATAGTGGAAAATTTTCTTATAATATCCTGTGAGGCCAAGAAAACCCCATAGGATTTTCAAGGTCTTAGGATGTGGCCAATTCTGCATAGATTGAATCTTGTTTGGGTGCATGCGTACTCYGTTACGACCGACAATGTGTCCCAAGTATTCAACCTCACTTTCCCCARAAGAAAACTTGGATTTTTTTTACAAACAACTGATGGTCCCGTAATAATTGGAGTAGTTTGTCCACATGTTGAAGATGGGAATTCCAAGTGCGGTTGTAAATAAGAATGTCATCAAAGAACAATGGAACAAAATTCTGAAGGTAGGGCTTCAAGAGTTTATTCACGAGACTTTGAAAGGTAGATGGAGCATTGCAAACCCCAAAAGTCATTACCAATAACTCATAATGGCCTTCATGAGTTTTGAAAGCGGTCTTCAGAATATATGCTTCCTTCATCCTAATCTGGTGATAACCAGAGTGAAGATCTAGTTTGGTGAAGAAACAGGCACCTTGGAGCTCATCCAAAAGATCATCAATGAAAATAATGGGAAACTTATTCTTAATGGTCAATTTATTAGGGGCGCGGAAATCTAGACACATGCGCCAAGAACCTTCTTTATTTAGGACCATTAAAACAAGGGAGGAGTATGGGTTGATACTTGGGTGAATTACCCCGACTTCCAATAATTCCTGCACTATTTTTTCTATTTCATTTTTTTGAGCAAAGGGGTACCTATAGGGGTGTACATTGTGGGGCTGACTGTTAGGAAGGAGAGGGATGTTGTGGTCATACTCACCTTGGGATGGAGGTAATTTCGTGGCTGTCTCAAAGACCCGGTGGTTCTTGTCCAAGACGAGTTTTAGGTCAGGATGGATTGTGGAGGATGATGGCTCTTGTACCTGGATGCAATTAAATTGGGAAATCACCCCATGATGACCTTTCTTCAAGAGTTTCTCCATTATGTGAGAACTGATAATTTTCGGGGACCTAACATGCAAGCCACAAAGGGTATAGGTGTGAACCTCTTGAGTAAATTGCATGTACAATTCCTGATAATCCATGGTAACTGGTCCCAATGTGTGCAACCATTCAACACCAAGACAATATCACAACCACCCATGGAAATGGAAAACATGTGAGTTTTCAGGGTATAATCACCCATTTTGAGTTTGGCATTCTCACAACGGCCCCTACATTTCATTGTACCACTATTAACTATGAGAATTTGAAAATTTGAAGCTGGTCGAATAAAACAATTGACATCCTCGACAACCCTACGATGAATAAAATTATGGGTACTTTCACTATCAATCAACACTACTACTAGCCATTGTTTGATGTATCCTTTGATCTTTAATGTCTGTGGAGTAGAAATACCAACAAGGGCATGGAAAGAGATGATAGGTTCTTCCGGTTCCACAAGAGGTGCAACGACATCCGAGAGGGGCAGAGTGGGCTCAATATCCTCTAGCTCGGGTTCCTCATATAACATTCGGTCCTCTAACCCATATATATGGAAGAACTTTTGTTCACGACATTTATGTCCCAGTGCATATTTTTCATCATAGTAATAACAAAGCCCTTGTTTCCTGCGTTCTTCCATTTATGTTGGAGACACCTTCCAAACATTCAAGGTTTGAGTGGGAGCATTGGTAGCACTGGACAAGGACAATTGGGGACTAAAGAACGAAAGGTTTGTTCCTGAAGAATGGTCTCATCTTCCAATGCTAATTTGCAAGCCTGCAACCAAGTAAAAGGATGATGCATGCGAACATGAGCACAAATTGCCTCCTTTAAGCCACTTATGAAACATTCAAGACAAAATTCATCAGATAAGCCCTCAGTTATGATATCTAACTTTTCAAAGGATGTAATGAAATCGATGACTGAACCTGCTTGTTTCAGCTTGGTGAGGCGCCCGGAATAATGAGATTCCCAATCAAAATGTGAACAAACAACTTTGGTGAACATGTTCCAATTGGGATGGCATGGATAACATTTCTTATGCCACTACCACCATTGGCAACATTCTTGGTATAAGTACAGAATGCCTACATGGATTTTGGTCTCATAATTATGAATATTATGGAGGGAGAAGTAGTGTTCCAGTTGGGAGACCCACCCAGCTGGGTCATATCCATCAAATTTATGCATCTCCACTTTTGGTAGATTATTCCAAGAGTTTGGAGAACCCCAAGGAGAGTGGGAAATATGAGTATTCTCATAATGAGAAGAATGAGGGGCTTCAGAGTGGTACTCTGGTTGCTTACCCTTGTCAAGAAATCCAAGGTGTTGGGAAATGATATGCAGGTTGGTCTTGATGACATCCATGTCTGAAAATCACTTCTGGAGTTGGCTAAGGTCCCCCAGGGTCTGTTTGATCTTAGAGACATCATTATATAGTTGGTTTACCTTAGTGTCCCATTCTTCTGCAGTTTGAGAGCAGGTGGCAGGGCCCATTGTCATCAACTACCATATTCATTAACACGATATAAGAATTGTGATGGGATAAGTTGCAATGAAGGGTGTCGGGAAGGAGATCGGGTCCACAAAAAGGCTTAAAATTGATAGGCATCATCGCGATCAGGGAGAAAAAAGGAAGCAAATGGGATAGGTCGTAAACAAGGGGTAGGGGGGTCGGGTCCAAAAAAAGGTTGAAAAATGATAGGTATCACTGTGATCAGGGCGAAAAGTGGAAGCCAATGGGATAGGTCTCAAATAAGGGTCTTGTTAGTCCCCTGACTTTTTTTTTACTCTTGTGGAGTTATAATCTAATCTGGATAATTTTGCAATGTCAAAATGTCCAAATTCTTAATAGGAAGAAAGATGTGGGAATTTCACAACCAGAATGCAGAAGGCTAGGTTGCGCAGCAATGGATCTTGTCTGTGCACTTTCTATGTTGTTCTTTTTTTGTTCTGTGTCTTTCCCAAGGGTTACTGTTTGTTTCAGGGTGCCTACAGACAAGTGTTTTCCCTGTGCAATAACTCTCTGATATACGCGCAAGGTCGACAATAGTACTCGGGCCAATATCTCAGGGTACCAACTAAGGAGTCTCGACCATACCCTTAGTCGTTCTGCCCGATTACCCAGGTACTAGAGAGTATCTTCTCGAGTGTTGTTCTCTGTGACACCATAATAGTCAGGTGACTGATCTATTGAGCTATGCGGGTTTCAGGATGCCTAGGGAAAGTCCGTGCATAGGTGTTGTCTGATGCGCTACCACTTGAAGGGGTATCAACATGGGTTACAAGGGTGGCCAACATATGTGCGCTTAAGTACCACTTGTATTTCCTGTGTGTATGCTTCCCCAACTGCGAATTTGTGCGTTGAACAACATATCTCTATGGTTTATTGACACCGGAACATGTTGCTACCCTAAAAAAATATTTTCACCCACACTTCCTGCCCAAGAAAGTGCTCTGACACCACTTGTAATATACCTGGAACAGTTAATATAACAAGCAAATACACTGTGCAAGTAACAAGAACATCAAATGTATAGCGGAAATATAGAGCATAAATATAATATCGATACCACATAAAGAATAGTTCACTTGTCTCCTCTAGAGGGCAACCTCCAAATGAGCAGAGCTCTCTTACAATAATCATCAACAACATACAATGGAGAGATGCATTCTTTAAATACAATTCACAACCAAAAATACAATGCACCAATACCATGGTTTATTTATAACATTCCACTTACCAACCTTCTAACTACTTGTGGTCCTTATAATAACGAGGGTTGACCACTTATTACAAATCCTAACAATAATACTTATTAAAAGTTATTTCTCAATGACATCAATTGAAATAAAACCCTAGATTTTGAATGATTTAAAAAAAAAGACCTTCCATGCAAATTCCACCTTGAATGATTGAATGATTTAAAGAAAGAGACCTCTCATGCAAATTCCACCTTTTACTTTTTCTACATAATTGGAATAATACTTATTCTTAGAAGGTTATGTCTCAATCACATGAATTAAAATAAAGCCCTAGATTTTGAATGATTTAAACAAAAAAAACCTTCCGTACAACTTCCACCTTGAATGATTTAAACAAAGTGCATTCCATGCATATTCTACATTTTATTTTTTTCTAAATAATTGGAATAATACTTGTTCTAGAAGGTTATGTTTCAATCACATCAATTAAAAAAAACTCTAGATTTTGAATGATTTAAACAAAGAGACCTTCCATATAAATTCCACCTTGAGTGATGTAAACAAAAAGACCTTCCATACACATTCCACCTTTACTTTTTATACATAATTGAAATCATACTCATTCTCTAAAGTTATGTCTCAATGACATCAATGGAAATAAAACCTTAGATTTTGAATTATTTATATATATATATATATATAAAACAAACCTTCTATGCAAATTCCACTTTGAATGATATAAACAAAAATATATATTCCATACATACAAATTCCATCTTTTACTTTTTTCTGTATAATTGAAATAATCCTCATTCTTAAAGGGGTTGTGTCTTAACGACTCATCAATGGGAATAAAACCCAATAATGATTTAAACAAAGAAACTTTCCAAACAAGTTCCACCTTTCACTATTCCTTTATGTTAAGATTAACCTCTCATGTAAAGACCGACTACCACTTACTTCACAGTAAGAATGTAGTAATATCCTCTTCTCCTTAAAAATCTCATTTTCTTTTTTAATTAATAATTTATGCTTCCCATTCACCTACCATTTTAGCGCATATTGCCCATTTAGTGCTCTTCTCCAACTTATTAAATTATCAATTCTATTCACTTCAAACTATTTATTTATTAAACTCTCTATATATAATTAT
>SNQJ01S0036405.1:38806-49525 GCA_010110895.2 Picea sitchensis
AATTAATGATTATTAAATACTAACCTTGTTTATTTATTAAAAACACATTATTAAAATATATAATAAATATTAATATTTTATTATTTAAAAATAACAATTTTTTATTTTTTCCCATCTTACACAAGATCTTACTATTCCCCTTTTCTTTAATAAGTATTTATGCTCTATTCAATAGAGATTACTCATTACACAAATACATGCATTTACACAAGATCTTATTATTCCCTTTTCTTTGATACTTATTTAAGTTCTATTCAATAGAGATTACACATTAAGCAAATACATGCATATGCATTTGCATTTGATCTTAAATCATAGTAAAACTTTAAAGATATAAAATGATGTTCGATACTTATTTATGTTTGATGTTTATTTATGTGACTTATGAGAGATAATCAATTATCATCATCAATGTGTGTTGGATTTTTGTTTGAATTATTTAACTGGTCAAATTTTTAATAATTTTGTACTTTTATCAATTTTTTAATAAATATAAATTTTACATTCAAATTTTTTGAAAAAAATTTTTAGAATATTAAAATTATATTTGATGGAATTTTTTGTTTTATAATATGTGATATTTATTAAAATTTTTTGTTGACTTGAATTTTTTCCAATCATATTTATAAAAATTAAACATTTGTTTAATCCATCATAAGTTTAATAATTTAGTTATATAATTTTCCAAAAAACATTTTAGAATATTAAAATTACATGGGATGAAATTTTTTGTTTTATAATATGTGATCTTTATTAAACTATTTGGTGACTTGAATCTTTTCAAATCATATTTATAGAAATTAAACATTTGTTTAATACATCACAAGTTTATCCCGGATGGGGTGACACGCGGAGGAGCCGATGAGCCACCTGGACTCGCACTCAGCGTTGGTTAATTGTTGATGACCACCACCCTCGCGCGACATTTAACGTTGATGGACAGCCATAGCAGAAGACTGTTGGAGGAGGTACTCCTCCCTCGCGCGGCAATTAACATCCCATGCGCAGATGAATTCATGGCTATTATGAACGGTAGGAGGAGCAGACAGTCTGATTATGTTTGTTCTTTGGAGTCCGAGCAAAGGAGGAAGGCTCCTGGTGCGTCAATAGCAGGGTCAATTACCGCCTTCTATCTATATTCTGGGGAGTTCTTCCAGGGTTGGTGGCTTCTCTGTATTCGAAAGAGCTGGTCTGCCTGCGCTCGGCACTCGCAGCCGCTCTCGAATTGGTCCTTTTCTCACTCTGTTTTGCTCTTAACTGGCATTTGTGTTGGGAAAATGGTAAGGCGACGAGGAACACCTCGTCGAGGGTCTACTTGGGAAGCACACAAGGCGCAGCGGCGCAGGGAGGAGGAGCTCGAACGGGCCTTGGCTCTGGCCTCTTCCATCCTCAGGAAAAAGGCACGGGTTGAGAGACGAGAGGCGTTCAATTCTATTGTCGAGCAAGACGCTGGCTGCAACAGGGTGAAGAAGGAGACCGAACCCGTGGATTGGTTTTCTGGCTGTGTTGTGGAGGAGGACCTGTCAATCGGGGACCTGATGTGTAATGTGAAGCCAAGCACCAGGGAGACGCTCACCAGGTAGGATAACAATACCGCCCCGACTAAGGTCGACGACCTTCCTGGTTGCGTGGTGGAAGAAATTCCATGGTTAAGCGACCTACAGGCCACAGATGCTGAGCAGTTGGAGAAGTTGGTGATAGGTGAGAAGGCAACGACAGACAATGGAAAAGACGAGGATAATGTCCAGGGTGGCGGAACGCATGGTCGCCTCCTCAGTGATGAACACCTGGCCTTGGTGTTCGAGCTCCGCAGCCACATCGCGGACTTGGAACACAGGGCTCTCATCATGGGACAACGAATAGATTTGCTCCTCGACGCGCTCTTCGGGGCCCCAGTTCAGCGCAAGTGCCCCATGTGCATGCAGACTTTTTCCATTTCGACGGGTGCTGGTGGGAGAGACACGTCACCGGGTGCCTAGGCTGCCTTGTTCTCCAGGTTCTTGTTTTTATGTGTTAATTGCTATATGTTTCTCTGGAACACTGGCATCTGTCCTAGTTTCCTACGGGCAGGACATATGTCTTTTTCTTAAATATATTACTGTATAAACTGTTAGGTGCCTCCCAATAATGTTGGTTTCCGGTTACCGGCAACATTTTTTGGTGACTGTAGCTTTGAAGCTGTTTACTTTGTCAAAGTTTTGAGATAATATATTATAGCAGGTACTACACCTTTTTAAAAAAAATAAAAAATACATCACAAGTTTAATAATTTAGTTATATAATTTATCATGAATTTTGAGAATTCTTATAATAATAGCTGCTCAGCGGGAACAGGTCATAGTGTAACCAAAGAAGCATCTTGTGATTCCAAGTTTGCCCGTGAATGGATTATTGTATGAGAATTATTATAATAATAATTGAATTTTAAATAAATATTGCATAATAAATATTAGTTTTAGTTTGCTTAATAGAATAGTTTAACATTTTTTTTTTCTTTGGAAAAAAATGTAATTTTATTTATCGGGAGAGATAAAATTACATTTTATAGGTTCTAGTTTAGAACATTCGAAAGCATAAAGAAAGTGTAATGGTTTGCACCAAAGAAAGTGTTGATCTGCTGATATCTTTGCGGATCATATATTGGTAGTAGAGTATGCAATATTGAGTTGCATTTACATAAAAAATTATAAAACATCCCAATAGTAGATCTGAGAACTGCTGTTGTTTTTGTGCCAAAATAACAATGATCTTGTGGATTAGTGAGTAATAGAGTGAGTCTGATCTTCAATTAATGGTATGTGGAAGAAAGCACTAAGTGTATCTCCATTTGTTTATGTAAAGTGCTATTGCCCAAAATTTAGATTAAGCCCTTCTTTGGACAACGAATCTGCTATGGCATTCCTGTTCCTGTAAACATGTTGGATAGAAAAATGGTTTGTGTTTTTTGTATCCAGTTTATTACATTCAATAAGTCACTAAATATTTGTATGGATTTAAGTTCATATTTTTTTGCTATTTTGAATAATAAAGTAGTCTAACATATATAATCAAAATGAATCAAATCAAGAACTAAAATCAGTGAATATACAATTAAAATAGGTCTAAAAAGTAGAACAGTTAAACACTGATTGATATATATATATATATATATATATAAACAATAAGCAATATCATATAAAAAAATTGACTCTGATTAACTAATTAGATTAAAAAAAAACAATGATACCTCTCAATAGTATCTTGAAAACTTTCCACTTATCTATTCATAGAAAAAACCACATATACAATATTCCCAAAAACTCATAAAATTTATCGTGGCTACAATTGATCTTTTGCGTGTTTCTTCTTGGGTATACAATAAACCAATTGCAATACACGTATGCATTATGCAAGTGTCAATTATTGAAGTTATTTTGCATCTCATTTATGTGGAGTACCTTAGAGCTACTAGATAGGATTGTTGACTAGTGGGAACTTACTAAGAGATGGTGTGGGGTTATAGGTTAGAGTTGGTTGTAAGGGATTTGTATTTCCTCATTAGTATATTCCATTCGGGTGTTGAGGTGAATATCGACACACTAGTTGTGGGAACATTTGACTAGCTACACCCATATAGTGTCACTGCGAGTTAATCAGAGCTTGATGTATAACATATATGGTATTATGGATTGTTAGTTCAATTGGGCCCACATGATCATAGGAATAAAACTAACACTAGTTTAACATTTCTTGGAGGGATGATTCGGATTATATTGATAACAAAATGAGACACAAACAAAAATATAGTAACGAATACAAATATACAGTGAAACCCAACTTATATTAATGAATAAAATAGTAGAATAATGTAGAACATAAATTGGCTAGAATGGTGGTGTCTTATCTCTGAAAAGAAAGATATGTTGGCAACACTTATTCGTAGAAAGATCATACAATGGGCCAAAATAATGACCTTTTAACATAAACCAATAATCCTAAAGGTCCAAAACCATAACCCTAGGAAGTGAAGTGCCAAAAGGTTTGCGGGCCTCGAGGTGGTTAGTTGATGCGTCAACTTCCTGAGGGGTGAAACTTTTGCATAGAATCTATGTTTGGGGTGTTTAGTAGCTCGTTGGAAAGATCTAATCGAGAAGTAGAATTATTGGTAGGGATTGGGCATGTGATTGCAACCTTGGGCCCATGAATGGCCAAAAAATATCATTTAGGGCCTCAAAACGGCCCCAAAAGTTTAGGACCTGAAAATCATAACAAAAATGTCCAAGATGGAGAACCATGATGAGTTAGTGGAAGAGGTGGGTCACCAACGATATCCACCTAGATTATTCCTCCCTATTTAGGAAGAAATGGTCCCCATTGTGTCAAGTTCCCTTAGGATATGGGGAAACATTTGCACAATCTAACCCTTGGTGAGCCACTTCCTTGGTGAAGTAGTTGTCCCACTTAACAACCCGATAGATTTGAATGGTTTTCTAGCAGGTTCCCTTCATCTTGGTGTTCATGATCTGATCCACTGGATCATATGCAATGCATTGAGTATTGAGTTATTTAGTTACCAAATTCTCATCCACCTTCGAGGTGTCCAACAGAGGTGGGAAATATAGTCAAAACAAATCCACATTAAATACTAGGTGTAATCCAAGGAAATGAGGAATACTCAATTCAAAATCATTGTCACCCACAAACTTGGTGATGGTGTAAGTACCATATCAGAGTGGTCTAATCTTCTTGTGAGGGCCTGTGAGGTGCTCTTTCTACAAATTCAACTACACCTTATCACCAACCTGAAACTTGTGAGGAACTCAATGTTAGTCATGTCGTTGCTTATACTTGGCATTTTCCTTTTCCAAGATATCATGAACCTATTGTTGGAGGTGTTAGATCTGTCCAATGAATTTGACTGCTTTATCTACCTCGGTCTGAGTGTGGGAGGACTCTATTGGGGAAGGTGGAATGGGTAGAGATACATTAACAAGGGTCAATGGCTGGAACACCAAGCACACCTGAAAAAGGTTGTGGCCAATAGAGTTGTGGAGGGATTTGTTACAGCTATGCTAAACATATGGGGGGATCTTATTCCATGTACATGGATGCTTGGAGTTGTACATGCATAGGATATGCACAATCATATTATTGACCACCTATATTTGTCCATCTATTTGGGGATGAAAGACAGTATATTCAATCAACTTGGTGTCTATCAAAGATCATAGGCTAAACCAAAAAGTGTTGATGAACCTATTGTCCCTATATGAAATGATGGTTTGTGGTATCCCAAAATTAACCCAAACATGCACAAAGAAGAGTTTAGTAGTGGCCTCAGATGTGATACTCTTTTTATAGGGTGTCAAAATGGCTATCTTAGAGAACCGATCAACAACCACACAAACACAATCATGACCATGTTTGGTGGAGGGAAACCTTGACATGTAATCCATGGAGACAGATTCTCAGGGTCTATTTGGTGTAGGGAGATGAGTGTACAACTATTGCTTCTTGATGGATGACTTAGGGATGGCACATGAATTTCACAACATGATGTACTGGATGACATCGTGTTGAAGCTTTCACCAATAGAAATTCTTATGAAGTAATGTTATTGTCTTCTCCACCTTGAAGTTCCCTACCAACTGACTGTAATGTGCCTCCCAAATTATATTTGCTTGCTTACTTGAAGGAACATAAATATGGCAAAGATAACAAAAGAGTGCATCCTAGAGATGGAAATCTAGAACTTGTTTCTTAACACTCAGGGTTTGATAAGTAGTAGCAAAGTTAGAGTCACTATTGTATAATTGTGGCCCCCTAGAGGTCTCATGCCTACATGATTAAGAATTGTGGTGAGGGACACAACCGGGGGCCAATTGAGGCAGTCAATGACACAGTTGGCGATGCGCTTCTTGTACTTAATATTCATGTGGAATTATTGTAGGTATGTGGACCATTTATAATGGTAGTCATTTTGTAGCTTTCCTCGTGTCTACATGAATTGCAGAGGTTTGTGATCAGCGTAGATGATTGTTTCCTTTTCCAAAATGTAATGCTTCCACTTTTGGCATGCCTACATAATGGAGTATATCTCTTTGTCATAGGTGTGATGCCTGTAAACAACAACAAAAAGTGTTTCATTATGATAGGAAACGAGATGTCCCTATTGATTGATGACATCACCAATAGCATAGTCAAAGGCATCTATCTCGATCTCGAATGGTTGTTGTAGATATGGAAATATGAGGACTAGTGCAAAATAGAGGCAATGTTTTAGATCCTGCAATGCTTTTTTCTATGATTCATACCAGGAAAACTTGGCTTTATCTCCCTCCTTGGTCACTTGAATTAAGGGCTGATATATATGAGAGAATTCCATCCTGAACTTGTGGTAAAAGTTGGCGAGGAATAAGAAGCTGTGGTGCTCTATCAGAGTCTCTGGGAATAGCCAATCACAAATGACTTGGATATTGGATGGATCCACATGCACACCATGTTCATCCACAATGTATCCTAAGTAATGGATTATTTTCATGCCAAATGAGCATTTCCTAAGTTGGTGTATAACTTGTGATGTTAAAGGGTGCTCAAGACTTGCTAAATGTGTTGCAAGTGCTCTTCCTAGGTCTAGTTGAAGATGAGGATGTCATCCGAATAGACCACCACAAAAGAGTTTGTGAATGGACACAAGATATCATCCATCATCATGATGAATGTATTTGGAGCATTATTCAATACAAAACGCATGACCAACCACTCAAAGAAGCCTTCTTTACATTTGAAGGTTGTGTTCCATACAATAGTTGATTCTATCGAAACTTGGTGATAACCCGACTTCAGATCAATCTTGCTGAAGAACTTGGCACCCTTGAGTTGATCAAGAATATTTTCAATATAGGGGATTAGGTATGGGTTATTGACAATGATTTTATTCAGGGCTCTATAATCAATACAAAGACACCACATCCCATCCTTCTTTTGCACCAACAAAATTGGACTCCCACAAGGTGAGGAGCTTGGTCGAATGTGGCCCTTGTGAATGAACTCATAACTTTAATACTTTATTTCCTCATTATCCAAAAGGGAGTGCCTGTATATTGGAACATTGGGAAAGGGATCATTGGGTATCAAACCAATGGGATGTTTTAACTGATGGTGCAAAGGAACCCCTACAAGTGAAGCAAATAGGTATTTGTATTCCTCTACAAGATTGTTCACTTGTTTTTGTTTTGTAGAGAGACCATATGCTGAAGTTGTGGTGGTCACATTGAGCTTTCATTCCCAATTTGACCAATCCATGAATAGGAGAAACTTTGCAGTCTATGGGATTACTCTTTCACACTTTTTTGTCGAGATCAATGAGATTGTAGTAGTCGGAACTACCTCAGGTACCTTGTTGGGCTAGCCTCCCAGAGTGATAATGACATTCTGGGGTGAGGACTCATAAACAATATGATGTTTCCACATACAAGGTTGTCCCAAAAGAACATCAAAAACTTTGAGTGGGGAAACATCACAAAGTACCTCATCTTTGAAGGGTTTGATGTTGTAAGACATGTAGCACTACTGGTTGACTTTAAGGTCTCGTCATTGGCTTAATTAAGTGATGGTGTATGGTTGGGGATATGGCATCATTAGAAGCTTCGATATCTTGATGACATCGATTGAGATTAGGGTCTTCTGGCTCTAGGTGTCAACAATGAAATGTAGTGGTGTTCCATTCACCCACATCTGTGAATGGAAGAGGAATTCCCCTTCCTCAATCTCCTTTGACTCGTATAGTTGGATATTTGCGGTTGTGATGGTAGCACTACATTCCATAGCATTGATCTACTTTCCTTTATCCTACTCTAAATTAGAGTCTGAGTTAGGGTCCGACCCTTTTTCTTTAATATTGGTCAACAATGATTTTTTTGAGTGACATTCATTAGTGTTGTGCCAAGGGATTTTATGGAACTCACACCATTTTCCAGTGTCCTTATTCATCTTCCCATTACCCTTCTTTTCATGTGGCTTGGACTAGATGTATTGAGGTTTTCCTTCCTTTCGCTATCAATTGTTTTTTGAGTTAGGGCCACCTTTTCCATGATTCTATTGTTGCGGATTGTAGACCAAAACTCCCACTTATTCTATTGCTTAAAATTCTGCTCGATTTTGAGAACATATCCATAAGTTTCTCCTAGTGAGGAGATGTCTAATAAATCCATATCTCTTTGTATGTAGCTGTATAGGTCACTATGGTACTTCATAACCAGGTGCCTCTTGGAGTCCTTGATACCTAACTTTGAGCGTAAGGTATGGACGCTGTTAGTGTACTTTGGCACTGTCTTATTTATTTCCTAACATAGAGTCATCCATCTCATGTATTGGTCATCATAGTTTTCAACAGGGTAGAAATCCTTCTTAATGGAATCAACAAAGGCTGCCTAAGTGGGTCCTTTCTCAAATGCCATAGAATCATCTTCGTTAAGTCTCTTTTAATAACATTCCCACCAATATTTGACATGAGAAAGGGGTTCAAGAAGAGCGGAGGTGATCTTTTCAGTGTTGAATTTATTTTGAACAAAGTAATACCCTTCCAATAGATTCATTCATTTCTCCAAATAATCTGCATCAATTTGGCCTTCAAATAAGGGAATATCAAAATTAACTTGTACCTTGTAGGGTGTCGCAACTATGAAATAGCTACTTATTGAAGGTGCCTCACTTGCCATCGACAATCATCAAAGGATCTGGATGAATTTGTCAATCATATTATTCCATTTTTTTATGTGGGGGATTCCTCGAGAAACATTTTGAAAGGTTCTCCTACTATGTGATCTCTATTTTCTTCTTCCATGGGAGGTTGCTTGGGCTAGAGAGAGTGATCGTCCCCAAGTGAAACTAGCTTGAGACCCGACTCTCTATACCCTGACCTCATTAGGGAAATGCACTGAGAAATATCAAGGATTAGACTGCTCTACTCACCTTATCAACCTATAAGAATATTCTTTCTTTGATACCACTTAATGGAGAAGGACTCGCCCCTTCCTTCTGCTACGCAACTCTATTGCACTTGATGATGGAAACCGGGTATAATTAAACCCCCTTAAGCCTCTTCTCTTAACTGTCTTGGATTCTCCCCGGTTAAATCTATTGTTAACTAGTCAACCAACCATCGGGATTGTAACACCCCAGCTTTAATCCATATGAACTATAATGTGTTATGTAAATGTGACTTAGGCTAGTGACATGGTATGTTGAAAGGTTGGGGTTCCTAGAAATGTAATACTTCTATATATGTTAATAAAATACATCATTGGCTACAAGATGGCCAAGGACAAGAGATATGGGGTTATGATTCCAGAAGAGAGGGGGCTAAAGGGGCTAATTCTTTTATTATTATTTTTATTCACCCATCTTGGTTCTAGTTTAGAGAAGTGGTGACATGAGCTTCTTGGGGACTCCACGTAGTTCTTGGTTCTTGTAATTATATAAACCCTCTTTTGGGATGTTTCGAGTTTAATAATTCATTCACTCATTTGTTTGGGAATTCCCCATTCACTCTTTCTCATTCGTGTTCTCTTGTTCTGGAAATGGAAATGAATGGATGGAAGGAGAGAGCCATTGTAAGATGCTTATGAGGAATTAGTGACCATTCCACGAGGGAATGGATGCTTGTGTGCATGAGATTGATGGAAAATATAAAAGAACTATACATAGTTGAGAATCCTTGGAGTTTCCAACATTGAGATTTCCTAACCAGTAGCACTATAGCCTTGGAAAGAAATTGGAATAGTTTGAGGGACTGCATTGCAGAGAAAGGGGTTCATTTATTTGGGTTGTGCAGGATGAAGGGGAAGAGAGATGGAAATTAGGATTGTTGTGTGGTTGGAAAAACATGAGAGCATGTTAGATAATTGTTGTGTGTAGAGTTGACCTAAGACTCATCCTTGTGGATTCATAGCCCTAGCTCGAGGGTGACCTGTTGTTGAGATTATGAATAACAATGTTTATGGTTGGGAGGAATGTCCTTGGTCTGCATCCAGTTGGTGAAAACTTTAATCAATGATAAGTTCTCTCTGTGTTTTCTTGTATGTTTATATTCAACTGTGTATTATTATTATCTCTGAGATGGTGTGTTTATGTTATGTATGTTTGTGGTTAATGTTGTGAATGGCATGTTGTTAAGCATTCTTTCATGGTTTAGCATGTTATGTTTAATTGCATGCTTCATATTCATATTTCTTGGATGGAAAGAATGAAACAAAAATTCAAAACTAGTCTAAGAGGGAAAAGTTGGAAGCACCCAAGTAATGTGTACATTTCAAAGCAATATCCAAGAAAATTGTTTTGGGTCTATTGTAGCGAGTATGTGACAAATTGGTATTCAAAGTGTTCTTGATAGAATTTTGAGGTAGCTTGACTCATCCTAGTGGTTGGGTACGTTGCAAATTGGTATCAGAGCTATAGGTTTATAGAACTAGGCCTTCAAGGGCCTGCTACAAGACTGAGATTTTTCTTTTGAAATTAAATGATTATATTGCTATGGGACAATGTTAGAGTGGAGATTTTTGACGTTAAACATTGTCTTAATTGTTAGAAAAATAGGATCGTGGAGCAATAAAATAAAATAAATGCGGAAATAAAATACAGAAGATACACAATACAATAGAGACAGATATTTATGTAGTTCACCCAGTGTGGGATACGTACACCAGAGAAATTGCCAGGTCCTTCCTTTATTATTATCCA